>JALIZH010012276.1:0-163542 GCA_030522465.1 Rhipicephalus appendiculatus
GAAATGGTGGGTTCTGCGTTGCGGTCTTGCATACGTGTCTTCCATACCCTTACAAAAATTCTTATTGAAAAAACATAGAGAAGTTATTGAGCAATGTCAACAGATGACATTGAAAAAAACATAACGGATCAATAGAAAAAACCGTTGAGGAAGTTGTTGACGACCGTTGAAAATTGGCCCGCGACTTTCAATTGAAAGACCATAAAGCAAATCAATATAATCAATATTGATTTATCGTTGAGAGGAAATGAACTGACAATTGCGAACACATTGCGGATAAATGAAAATACCGTTGAGGCAGTTGTTGACCAGTATTGAAAATTGGCCCGCGATTTTCAATTGAAAAGCCATCAAGCAAATCAATATTGAGTTTTCGTTTAAAAAATGGTGAATGCCAAATTGACGTATTGTTGGGAGTGTTTTCACTTTAAACAGTGAAGGCTCATTGAAACATGGCTGAAACTACGAGCCTAACTGATATTATTCTTGCTTCGGGAGAATGGCCAAACATAAATGCAAGCACATGTGTACAGCAAGCCTAACTCAATAACCTTGGGCCTGCAGTACAGAAGTGCCCACATTTACATTTGCCCATTCTTTCAAAGCAACAATAATCTCAATTAGGCAACATAGCTTCAGATTCGTGCCAGCGGGAATAAAACCTTTCAACATAATTAATGGTTACACTGCTTGTTTTCACACAGCGTAAGGTGCAAAAAAGATTATGTTAAAAGATTACTGAAACCTTTGTATTATATGTTCAAAGTCCATCGAAGCCAATACTATACACCAGTCTCCTCTACAAACAGATATTCATACAGATCATAATTAGCACTGCACATGCCTCCCTCTACCCATTGAGGTAGTGTATGGAAGGTGCAAGCACCTGTGAGTTAACGACACATTTCTTTACACTCGAGGTTACAACACCAATGCACAGGCAAAGCACAGCAACACATGAACATCGCCATGAATTTGTATTCTACTCAACTAGCATGTTTTAATGTATACTAGCCGAGTTTCGGTGAAACTTGGCAAAAAATACAAGAAAACCCAATTTTCTAAGTAAAATATTTATTTTTTAGCAAGCAATTTTTTTTTGTTCAAATTTTTAAATATTTGCAGTTTGACATAGCAGAGTACTTCTCACTAATGTGCAAACCGCATCCAATATGACAAAATAATTTGAACACTATAGAAAGCACCATTTGAATAAATAAAAATAAAATCTTAGATGACTAGACATACCAGAAACTAAAAAATAGCATAACGCTGCAGGCGGGGCACGCCACTATGGGATGAAATGTACAGGAGTGAACAGGATTCATACTGGTTTTGAAGTCCCAATTGAAGAATTTTCAAGGATTCCTATTGAAGATTTTTGGAGGACACAAAGAAGCATCCCAAATACCAATTTTCTGCTCTAACAAAGTTTCCAAAACAATATGGGCAGCTTTATGCATTCAAAGTACGAAACTTCGATTCAACCAATAAAAACCTAGAGGCAGTGAAGCCAAGGAAGGTATAGTGGACATTATTTGTAGGTTTCCACTGTAGAGCAGTAAGTATGACACGAATGGAAAGGAATTAAAGTGGATGAAAAACCAACTTGCCGCTGGTAGGTACTAAATCTACAACCTTGGGAAATGCTTCCGATGCTCTACCTGTTCACATCAGTTCATAACGTGCACAAAACTTCACGGCATTACGCAGCTACTAGGACATCTTTCATATTAGATAAGTCATTTTGTTCAGTTCCCATATTTCACTTTTTCAGTATTTAGGAAACTGTTGTTTTATGAAAGTGACGTACATACGACGCTTCTACTTTTCCGGATTACTGACCGGCTAAACAATGAAATGGCAATGACCGCTTCAAAATTTTTTCCCCATTTTCACAATTTCGTTGAATACATGTTTACAGTCATCACGCTTCTCCTGTTTTTGAAGTTTGATAGGGATTGAGTCAAATGTGAATTGGACTTCTGTCAGTAGAGCAAGCAACTTAGCAAATACCCTCTAGGTATAAAGTCAAGGTCTTCATATACACAAAAGAGGAATAGAAAGCATTACATGGTAGCCAATCACTAAGCCTGTGCAGCAATGCCTGCAGCTTTAGTCTGAAGTACTTGCTTTCTAGCACAGAGCATAAGCTCTTTTTTTTTTCAAGTTTGCCTGCATAGGACAGTGGATGTTTGTTGAGCTAGAAGATCTATCACACGACCGAGACCTAGCCATAGAATGGAAGAAATCAGCACAAGCGCTAGAAGTGAAATCGATTCCTAAGAAGCCAAGTCGAGAGAAAGGGGGGGAGAAGGCGGACCAGCAGGTGCGGAATTGAAATGAACGATAGGTCAACCGATGATGCAAGCAGGGGAAACACAGCAGCAAAGACATCACTGAGCACGACATGTTCCCTCAGTTTGCTGGACGAATGTTCACCGACCATAGAAAGCAAGTAGTATAGTCAATATTAGATACCACATGCCAAGAAATTCCAAAGATTTTCAAGGAAAGAAACCAATTCCAGGTTTCTCAAGGGCCCTGAAAATGTACTTTCCAATTTCAAGGGTTTTCACTCGTTTAGAGGACCTGCATGCACACTCAGTAAGGAGCAGATCACAATTTAATGTGGAATGTGTGCGCTATGAATACCACCAAAATACATGATTGCCTAAGCTTTATCAGGAGCTCACTTAATGTAACTGTGCATAAACATAAACATTACAATATTGCAACCCTTGACTAGTGAATGCAATTGGTGTTAAATTAGCATAATGTGATCCTTCATTTACTTGCACATTATAAAAACACAGTCATTCACTGTTAGTGGCACCATCCATCTTCGGCTGTTCGGGCGACTTCGGTTCCCTCGACAGAAGAGGTGCCAGGGTGTTCTTTACATTCGTCCCGGGCGATTTGCGACAGATGAAGCCTGCGAAAGAAGGACAGGGCACTTATAACTAAAACTTCCAGAAGAAAAATATAATATAGTATGCACAGGTCATAATGAAATTCTTTCATTAGTTCTGTGTGGGTGTAGCTGCAGTAAAGGCTGGGACCGAGCTAGTTGGTATCGTGATATTTTGAAAGCAGTGAGCACACGAAGACAAGGACAGAGAAAAAAATGACACACAGAGCACTACTTCCAACTAATATTGATTGCAACAAAGAAATATATCCAGCCAAAAAATGAACAAACACAGGAAACGGTGAAGGGGACAGGAAAGCAGCTAGACAACCAAACGTAGTCAAGCCGTTTTCCTGTCTTCTTCGCCGTTTCCTATGTTCGTTAATTTTTTGGCGAATTATATTTCCTTCATGCAATGCACCAACTAGCCCAATGACGAGTGTTATTAGAACATTTATTGCAACACAAGCACGCCATATATATGCAGTTTCTTTGCTCATCTCGTGGTACCACGCATGCTCAAGAACAAGACTCGCATTGTTTCTTCGCTAAAGATTCGTTGCCGTTTCTGTGCGCAGTTGATGCCTTTAATCTTTAGCGACAGCTGTGTTCTTGAGCACGCATGTTACCACGACATGAGCGAAGAAACTGCACATATGTATTGTCATAAATATTAGATGGAAGTAGTGCTCTGTGCGTCACTTTTTCACTCTCCTTGTCTTCACGCACTCACTGCTTTCAAAATAACAGCAGTGCATCACCAGCATTGTGCATTCCTCAGTAAAGAATGCAAAAGACGGCAAGAACAAAAAGTACGCTGTGCAAGAACTTTATGAACACCTTCAAAGCCAAAGGCGTGAACCATACTTTGCCATTTTAGCTGCAACATATTTTCCAGCTATACATATAACAGAAATCAAAAGACACAGGGCAGAGCTCTTGCCTTCTACTGGTGAAATTCATTCACAAATGCAAGTTATACCCTATGGGCTAACAAATGCTCCAACAAGTGTGCTAGAAATGAACATGCAAGCAGGTCAGCAAAAACTTTCACTGACGACAGAAGTCAGTCGGTAAGGTTCTTAGTAAAATATGCTACTTCTCGCCCTGCGGGTTCACAAATGATACAATTACATTTTTCAACCAGCCATGAAACTGCAGCAATCTTCTTGCCAATCTGTCAAGTGAGCAGTCAGAGCCCACATGTCCAGTTAAAAACATGGGTTACATTTTTAATTTTAACAGTCCACCAATAGGATGCATTGCTCGGTGCTTTTACTTGCACATACAGTGGCTTCCTTGCACGTGTCATTGTTTGAATTTCGTCAGCTGAATCCTAGTGCTCTCTGGCAGTTGAGCTACCAAAAAGACTGAGCTGCCTCTGCCCTTCACTCTTCCCTTTTCTGTTCAGCAAACTAGCCCAACTATTATTTAACTTTGCCTACTGAGTAACAATATGTTTAGTAAGAAAAGTTACAAAAGCTACAAGGCATTTTGTTGGAGTCACGTGCTATGTGACGTCAACAGGCAGAAAAAGAGTGTTCCACACTCGCCGTCATGGCTACTAGCGTCACTGACTGACGCTCCCATGTTTAATGCACATATATAGCCCATAAAGTGGACGGGGGGATGGCCGCCACAGTAGCTCAGTTGGCGGCAGAGCATCAGACGCATTATTCAAAGGTTGTAGGTTCAGTCCCTGCCCGCGGCAAGTTATCCTTTCGTCTACTTTTCTTTCTTCACATTAACATTACATTTACTACTAATAACATCCCCTATACTTTCCTTGGCATTATTATCTGTTAGTTCTCATTAATGTTGTATCTAACAAACAAAAGCAAACCCTTAAAATTTCCACTTCTTAAAGACTTCAAGGCATTTTAAATAATTTTGTAACTTACCCAAGTGAGATGCGAATAACAGTAGAAAATTCGTATTGTGCAGCATATTTTTATTGCTCCTAAATGAAACTCTACCACGTCACAGGAATTAAGGGTAGCTTCATTTTATTTGTATTGTAAACACTAAAATGCTGGTAAGTGCATTTTGCATGTCATAATTACTGTTGATAAGCTTCTGTACAAAAAAAATGTAATACCACTGCTGATAGCAAAGTGTGTTTTCAAGCTGGTTACAATAAAGCCTGCACAATAAACACAACAGCTATAAGGAATGTTATGTCTTAAAAATGGCATATCCACTGTGGGATATATTTGCGAGAATATTAATCTTTTTTTATAACTATAAACCCACACTTACTAACAAAGCAGTCTACAACAGCCAAATGCTCCTTTAAAGTAAGAAATCACAAAAGAGTTGAACAGCTTCACAGTGGGATTCTAAGATACATGTCACGGTTTGTAAGAAGCAAAAGATAGCACGCACCAAAAGCCAACTCAGAGCTGTTGGATTTAGTCAGCATGTTGAAAAATGTTATACATGTTTTCATTAACTAAGCAGCGAAGGTGATTGATGGTGTTTTATAAATGGCCAAGGTGCTTAGCGGCAAACAAGCACCAAACATCAAATGTAAATATAAGGGCACCACCAATCACACAAGTGGACACTGAATAACTCATCTAGCATACAATATAGTATTATCACAGTGAAGCTTTTAATGGCAGACAGGACAATGTTAACCACCAAACTAAACATTAGCAGAACAATGTAAAAATGAATATGGAAGTTACTGGGCACTACAGTGCAAGGAGCGTGCATGCAAAGATTTGCTTCATAAAGACAGATTCACAATAAATGCAGAAATGAAGTATGGTGAAGATCTAGAGGCACACTGTATGCAAGTCTGGCGAGAAGATAGTCAGCATGTCATCAATAGACATGGCAGCAAGAGTATCATTACTCAACGATAACACACTTGATGTGTCCCTTGTTTCCTTTCCTCTGTGAAAATTGCTTTTTGAAACTGGAATATGTGGCAGGGTTTTACTGATAACCTCCAATCGGTAGTCAGCACTCTGTCCGTGCTCCACCAGTCTTGCTCTTCATTAATTTTTTGTGCTGTTTCACACATGAAGGTAAAGAATAATAATGGGATGCCATAGTCCGCTGCCAGTTCATTTGTGCAACTTAGTTAGGGCAAATACAATGCCCAAGACGGCACCACTTCACTGCACAAGCATGCATACCTTACAACTTTTACCAAGGCTTTACTTCATCATGAAACTCTGAAAATCACTTTAATTCTGCCGTGCATAGACGTTTGCTCAGTCAGACATCTTGCTATGGCGCAGTGCAGGTAGTTGACACTTCATTTCTGAATATTAGTCTTGATCCAAGGTGTCTCTTCTATAATCTTTTCAACTCAAAGCATCCAGTACATTGTACCACAAACATGTACTACACGGCCAAGTGGAACATGTATATGACGTGCACTTGCTATTACGTGTTTCCTGTCTTGGCGTTGCTCACAATATGGGTGGAATAAGTTTATCATTTGAAAAAATCTTATCTGCCTATTTGCAGTGATGGAAACAAATGCGTACCATTTAATATGGCCTTGTCCAGACTTGCAGGAAGAATGCTCCCCTCTTTTACAGCAAGTTGTCCACCACTTCAGTCCCTTGAACAGCCGTCTGTGCTGGGAACATGCATAACAGATACCACAAAAAGTTCCATAAATTTGCGCACAAAAGAGGCCTTACAGTACACAAGTAGTAAATATTAAACACGATGGCTTGACATAAGCATATGTTTATATACCAATATTGTCCTCGAAAATGGGCCCAGGATGCATTAAGAACAAGTATTAGAGGAGTAATGGCTCACTGCAAACAATTGTAATAATGCATTAGGTGTTGAACTTTCCTGCCCTTGTGTAACAAAAAAGAATGAAATATACAGCTTGCCATATAGGTCAATTGAACACAAGAAATTTTCAGCAGCACCCCCTAATAAATGAATACATCTATGATAAATGTGCAATTTCCGTTCAATTTAATGAGCCCTTGATTCAACCCCCTTTTGTTCTTTCATAGCGAGGGCCTCGTGCCAGCAAGCTTGATGCCCTCAGGTAGCATTTGAGCGTGTATTGGTCAGCTACCAGTTCGCAAGGAGATCCCGCGCTACGCGATACCAGCATGGCTGTGAATGCTGGTGTGGCACTGCCGGGATTACACACACAGAGGTGCCCACTAAGTGGATGAGAGAGCGACTTAGTGGCAGCTAATTCGATGGAGTATCAGATGCAATACTTTGTTGTAGGTTCAGGCCCTGGCAGCAGTATGCTGTGTTTTTGTCCACATTAATTCCTCTTAATTTATGTCATAATTACAACACTACATTTATGTCATAATTACAACACTACATGATCTCTCCTATGCCTCCCTTGGCTTCATCAGGTTGTGTCTAACAAAGAAAATAAGCCCTTGATTTATTCCCTTTCTTTTGTTTGTTCAATTTCTCAGTGCTTTAAGCACGCCAGAGCACAAATCGCATACCGCGTTCTCTGATAACTAGATAAACAAAGCGGCATTGTTGCCAGTTTCACGGAATCCTACACCTTAGTACTGAATTTTGCAAATAACAGCCCCATTTAAATTCCTCCTTCTTTATCAAAGCACCAAGGAAAACAAAAACTGCACAGTACAACACAATCAAGTAGTGTTTCAATGCACCAGCACAGCCTAAACCATTTGGGGTAAGAAGCTGTTGCAACAGGGCTACTTGACTGTTACAAGAATTTGTGTTTGAACAGAAAGAAAATATGAAATGACAAGATAAATGTCTGGCCCAATTTTTTTTTCCAAATACAGCAACAAGCAGAGCATGCACTTGCTTAATAAGCGTAACTTGAACTAACACTAACCATCAATAACTTGTTAACTACTTTTAATTACTGACTTGAGTGCAACTATGCCAAGTTTTTTTTCAAATGTCGTCACGTCCTCGTCATGTGTAGTTCAGAGGCGCCACGTTGCCGGCATGCCGGGCGCTCCTAGCTCCGACATCACCCATAAAATTCGAAGTTGAACATCTCGGATTACATGCAACGTTCGTGATTTCAAAGAAAAAAAAAGGTTGGCATGCCATAACCTGGCACGCACTATATCGGTCTAACATCAACCACTTTCCTCATGTCATAAATTAAAAAGTGGAGAAACGATTAGCTGCGTCAATGTAACTTTGCTTGCGGCAAAGAATTTACGCCTCGACTTAAGAGTTCCTGTGTGAAAATTACAGGAGCCCGACTGTCATACAACGTTTATAAAAAATCTATCATTTCCAAAAAGAAAACACGCTACATGCACGCTGTGCGACTTCCCATTAAATCAGTTTACAGTTGTCTGTGAGCAGGGGCGTAGCCTGAAATTATTTTTCAGGGGTTGGGGGGGGGGGGGGGGGCTCCTTGAAATGGTAAGTTTTCGCTCTGTAAGTCATGGCGAAAAAAAATTTCGATGGGGGGCACGGGCCCGGTGTGCCACCCCCTGGCTACGCCACTGTATGTGTGGTACTTCCTGTTACTACTTGTATCTACAGCGCGATTCACACAAATGCACGACTTCCAGTGGACTTCTTGTACACATCTAAGTGCTACGAGCAGCGACCTTGCGCAGCCAGATTATTATATTATCCAATGCACAATCGTGCTAATTATTTGCGAAAGCGACGCAGCACGGAAGACTGCAATGCAACCTGAGGCATGCGCTGAGCAGCGTAGCGTATGCATGACAGCATTGTGTCATTCTATCTGCGTCCCCGTCTACCTTTGCACGTTAGTTCATTATACCCATGCTTATTGAACTATAAAGTCAAGTGCATGTGGAACTAGTACGTTTAGAAGCAGACCCACTTTTACGGCGACAAGGCATTGTACAAGCCGCTTCAGGCGACGATCTCGCACTGTACACAACCAAGGAATAACGGCTCAGCAACACAAGGCTTGCATGACAAGAGCACACAATCGCTAATGGAAAGTGCATTCGTCGGCTTGTTTACAGCTGCAATCAACGCATACGGCAACACACACGGCCAAGCACAGAAAGCAAAGATGTTAGCGCAATGCATACTTCCGTATCAGGCCCTTTATCTTGCACAGCGGGGTAACTCGCCGCCCGAGCACTCTTCCCTGCATAAAAGTCGTCACGCACTAATGTAACTCAGTTACCCGATTTGACAACATTCTTGAACTCACCGAAGTGTGGTATCCGCTGGTGTGAGTCCTGTGAGTCTCGTCAAAAGGCGCGCTTGTGATCCCGTTCTGACAAAGCTGCGCCGGCTGCACGTCCGTTGTTTGGGCCCACGAAGACACATCGCCGCCGTAGATTCCGTGTCAAACAACAACCCGAACCACCCGTACGCACCGACACGCAATGTAAGCAGTACTACGTGTCCATTCAACGATGATAACCACGCGTAATGTTGATAAACACGGTAAAAGTACGTACGCGAAGCAAACTTTGTTCGCAGCGAGAGCGTTCGAGTCCGGGCAAGTCTTAAACGTCACCGCGCCGACTGCGCTTGCGCGCTCTCCGGTTTGAACTGATTGGCTCTCGCTCAGCGGGCGCGCGATTTGAACTGCGTTGGCCTGGCTTAGCCTGGCAGCGCTCTCCTCCGTCCTTCGGCTACACCTTTCTGTTATGGCTAGAGTACAGCTCTCCTACAGTGGCGTTATCGCAAACCGAAATGAGTTTTTTGGAGGCGGGGTAGACAGATGCCATGACAGATGCTCTTTGGCTTTTGTGTTTTGTTTTTTGTTATACCTTGTTGCTGCCTATCTAGTGTTAAGACGTTAAAACTGTTTACCGATCGCTGTTCTTTTTTTTTTCTATCGTTTCTTCTTGCCTTCGCGCATGTTGGCAAGATTCGCACGTGGCGGCGATGGCGCAGTTCGTTTGGGTCACTTCATTTTGTTTTCTTTTTTATGCTTCTTCTAATAAACCTTGTAGTTGCGAGTAAGCGTTGTGTCCACTTCGTCCTGTCCTTTGGGCTGCTTTAAATAATATGGAACCATACCAACGACCCAGCTGTCGACCATGCTAGAGTCTATTCACGGCCTCTTAGATCGCGCCGACGTGCAATCTCGGAGGCCATGCCTTGTTCCCCACTTCTTTCTCGCACGCGCGCCTTTTGTACGATCGGGCGTCAGCAACCGCGTCAGCTCGGTTGCTGACGCCCGATCTACTACTGCGCTTTTGTTGTTTAAGCATATGTAGCATCTGTACACGAGGGGTGCGTTTTAATTACTGCTAGCAGTAACAACTGTTGTCCTTAC
The DNA here is from genome assembly GCA_030522465.1 of Rhipicephalus appendiculatus. Classification (NCBI taxonomy): domain Eukaryota; kingdom Metazoa; phylum Arthropoda; class Arachnida; order Ixodida; family Ixodidae; genus Rhipicephalus; species Rhipicephalus appendiculatus. The sequence goes on from JALIZH010012276.1 coordinate 10,143, forward strand.
GGCTGGCTAAAAGTGTGCGTCCATGCGTGTGTAAAACAAAGGCACGTAGAAAACCCGCACCTTTTGACAAGTGTTCGCAGTACCAGTTAATACCTCTTCGTACTGAGCAACGAATCAATTTCACCATCAATTCCTCGCCCTTAGTCGCCCTAAGCGTGACGCATTGATGATGATTCAGCTGCAACTTCTTTCGTATTGATGTACTTTGTTAGCCTTAATTGATATATTTCAAGTGGCACACGTAAGGAAGTTCGTATACATACTATGAATTTCAAATCTCCCGCTGAAACATTATTTAAAAGTACATTGCATGTCGTCGTAATAAAAGCAGGAGAAAACTTTTATAGAAGGGCAACAGCTAATCGAAAAAATATGGTTTAACAAACTTCGTTTCTGGGCACGGGCGTCGGCAGGGGGGGTGCAAAAGGGGCACTTTCCCCCCTCAAGCCTCACCAGCACTTGCCCTCACCCAAGGTACACCAATGCTGTCCCCCTCCCCCCAGGCACGATGCAACACTGGTTTGCACCCCCCAAGAGAAAATCCTGCCGATGGCTATGTTTCTGGGCAAGTTCGTTTACATTTGAATAGAAAGCCAATATACTCAATAGTAACCGCAATAAAAATACTGAATTCTACTTATGTCTTGAAAAAAAAAAAAGCTGTTGTCCTTGTGTTCAATGTGATTGTTGTTCCGCTTCGAAGTTGCGCTTTGCAGTTTTCCACGAAATACGTTGCCCTTGGCATCAGGGGCGTAGCCAGAAATTTTTTTTCGGGGGGGGGGGGCACCTCCTTGATTTCGGAGGGGGCACCTGCCTGCAATGGTCATTTTTCGCTCTGCATGCCATGGCGAAAAAAAATTTCGGGGGGGGGGGGGGCACGTGCCCGGTGTGCCACGCCCTGGCTACGCCACTGCTTGGCATTGAAGAAACAAAGGCGGAACGGGCACACAGTGCTTGCAAGGATTTTAACGCGATAGCGTTAAAGAGCTCGTTTCGCAGAAATTCCGGCGTCGGCATCGGGGTCGTTGGTTGTGAGCGAAAAATCATCATCTTGTCCGTGACCGAAAAATCTAGAAAGATGCAAATAAAATAAATAATAAAAATTTTCGGGTCCGCGTGAGGATCGAACCCGGGTCGTCTGCGTGGCAAGCAGGTGTTCTACCACACAGCCATGCCTCTGCTTGGATATACTGTGGAAATAACTTCCTCTGCTTGGAAATGCAGTGAAAATAACTTCCATGCTTCGCAAACGCAACCGTCCTTTATATAGGCGTCGCAATATAACATGTAATATCCCAGGAATATTGCGTGGTACAAGCGTAAATTGCCATCGGGCGTCAGAATATGTGACTATCATAACGATTCCATAGTTTAAAGCCAGCCACCTGTTACAAACGGCACACACCTAACTGCGCGCATTCCCTTAACACCACGTAGTGGGTGCATAGCAAGTTCGAAAACATTTCCCACATTTGCCGCGCATAATTTCTCCTGGTTTAAACCATACTACCCATTACATAGTATGCACTAAGTGATGGAAGTACGCAGTAGGGACGGGATATCGCTATCGCGTTCAACTCTTAAAGGCGAAGCTTAAGGGTCCCCCAATTTTTTATTCTCTTTTGCGAGTTACTGTGTTCGTTAGTATCCGATCTATAAATACAAGACAATATTTACAAGTTTCCGATGGGTTTTTGTAGCATCTTTGCTCCCAGAGAAGGTCAGAGTCAAAGAACCCGCGCATACACAAAAACTGTTCTCGGAGTGGTAAATAACGATGAAAGAGAACGACACGCACACCATCGGCGTACGTGACCAAAGGGGGAGGAGGGGAGGGGGGGGCTGTTCAACACCCCCCCAGAATTATTTACCGTGGCATCCGTATATAAACACACGCATGACAAGGGCAGTTGAACCCATCCCCAATGCCCCCCCCCCCTCAAAAAAAAAAAAAAAACAAAAGAACTTACGCCCCCTGACGCACGCCATATAGAATTTGAGAATGGGCAAACCACGCCTGCACGCCCAACCTATCTTCATTTATCAGGTCGTAGCGCGAGGTACAGGTTTCACAAGAAATGGTCGGTCGAGAAGAGGGAACCACGAAGAATGTTTGTGAAAGAAACGTGGAGTTTCAAAGGTAATTGTGGCAGGAAGTTCTGCAGGTCCGGTGCACATATAGTTGGAGGAATGAAAGGGCGCCCTTACGAAAATGGCCTGTATTATACTAGTTTGTGACCATTTTGGCCGCGGCACGGCCTTCGTCAGTACCAGAACTTTCACGAATGCTGGACCACCACCGAATTGTTCAACCAATGCGCGAGTGCATGCGTGCGTGCGTGCGTGCCTGCGTGTGCATGTGTGTGTGCGTTTGTTCGTGCGTGCGTGTGCGTGTGTGTATCCTGGACGGACCTACAGTATCGAAATTCGTGAGATGGCACTGAGTGAAATAAATGGGGCTTACCAGAGGTTAATGGCGCGGGAACTACATTAAGTCGCACGATAGTTGCATCGGCAGTCAATAATTCCTGGACTGGATGGTATTTCGACATAACTGCGTCAATGGCATTTTTATTGTAAACTACTCAACAGAAATATTGCTGACGAAATAGTTCCTCAATGGCATTTCGATAGAAATGAGTCAATGGAATTTTTATTGCAAAATGCTCAACAGAAATATTGTTGACGAAATATTTCCTCAATGGTATTTCCATAGAAATGAGTCAATGAAATTTTTATTGCAAAGTGCTCAACAGAAATGTTGTTGACGAAGTATTTCCTCAATGGTATTTTTATAGAAATGAGTCAATGAAATTTTTTATTGCAAAGTGCTCAACAGAAATATTGTTGAGGAAATATTCCCTCAATGGTATTTCTATTGAAATGAGTCAATGAAACTTTTATTGCGAACTGCTCAACAGAAATTTTGTGGACGAAGTATTGAAGCAAGTCAATGAGTATTGCGGAACCATGGATAATCAATGAAGTCAATAATTCGATCACAATCCGGCAATGGAAAATCAAGAGTCATTTTCATAAGGGTAGTCTGTGCGCACCCATGAGGAAAAACATATCAAAGGGCACTTCAACCGGTGATGTTGGCAAATGATAACGTATAGTGTAAGAATTGATTACAAAACGTTTCTTCAGAGCCCGTTGAAGGACATCCCAGAATAGGATAGCGTCTTCGCAGCTAACAAAGCAGTGTTCTATTGTCTCCGGCCCATCACATAGGCGGCAGTTAACAGAAGAAACAAAAATACATTTTCTTTTTAACCATGTTTTTACCGGCGATGTTTCAAAGTGGAGCTTATAGAAGAATGTTTTTGAATTCGGCGGGATATACATTTTGTGCATGCTCGTGCTAGCGATATAACGGCGAGCTATTCATATGCACCAGTTGCCGCTCGCGGCACCCAGATCTCGGAACAGCCTGAGCGTGTTTTCTATCACGAAACGCTTTTAGTTTCTTTCAAATTGAAAACTGCCCTTGAGATGCGCACGAAAACGTGGCTCCCTTCTGTACCACTCATGATGTAGAAGGAAAAAAAAAGAACACCGGGCACACTTGGCGTCAGAAGCCACCGCGTGGCAGGCGACGCAGAGGGGTCATTCCACGTGCCGCAGTTTAAAAGAAAAACAAGTATGAAACAGAGTCGAAAAGTGATATAATCATATAAGCAATCCTTGGCCAATCCCCGTGAGTGGGTATGAGCCATGTCAGAGGCAACAACAACAACAGTGTCGGCTTCTGCATTGTGGACACTCGCAGCGCGTTGCTCAAATACAAACACGTAACAACTGCGACAGTTGTTAGTTCACGCTTGTCCTGTGTATACCTATGCGTCCTTTTCGAGCGTCCTTCTTTGTGCTGCGGCGGCGCGTTGCAAGTATCGAGCTGCTTGTCGTTCTTCGTGTGAAAAAATAATTTCTTGCTATCGCATTCATTCTTCGCCCTACACTCTAAGGCAAAAGGGTGTCAAAAGGGTCTGTCTTTCGTCCTTTTGGGGACTAATGGAGCTGCCACAACCATTAGTCCTTTTAAGGACTAACGGCACCGGGTCTAACAGTTAGTTCTCACAGATCGCATCAAGGGACTAACAGTTAGTCCTCCCATTTACAGCTTATCGAGCAACCGTTAGTCCCCACAGATCACCTCAATGGACTAACATTTAGTCCTCACATGTCCACCTTAGCGGGCAACCGTTAGTCCTCAGAGTTGCACCTCAATGGACTAACGTTTAGTCCTCACATTTACACCTTACCGGGCAACCGTTAGTCCCCACAGTTGCACCTGACCGGCCGAACGGTTGGTCCACTCAAATACTCCCCTGGGATGAACTTTTTATCCCCAGTTCAAATTATGCGTTAATCCCCAGGGATGATTTTCTACAGTTACTCTCCGCAAGGCTTAATACTTTTTTTCGCGTGTTTTTCTCTGCAGTGAGCAACAAATGGCGCGGAAAAGAACGAGCGAAAATATATTTAGTCATGGGGGTTTCACTGCTTTCGCAGTCAATGCAACAACGAAAGACAAAAGTGAGACAATGAAATGTTTTATTTTTCTGTATACACAAAATTTCTACATTCTTTCAGTGAATTCACTGCCAGATGTGAAATTCAGGTCCCGCCACGTTGCCATATCTCGTACAGTGGTCTTTCAGAAGCACTTCCAACGGAAGCGATAGATGACTGACATTGCACGCACCAGCGCACACAGCCTTCGGCACGTTGTGGACAACGGCTGCACAAAAAGATTGTGAATAATTTGTCACACGTGACAGAGAGGATGAAGATACACGCACATGCCAAATGCATGCAAGGTGACATAAAAACACACGTCTAAAATATGGCATGCAAATCATTTCACCGTGATGTCATACATCATCACACGCATTTCGAGCCACATTGCGCAACAGCTCAAGTGCGATAGCCCCAGCCACCACGCCGAGACACCCTGAACCACCGTGCCGCCAACGAGTTGGCGAGTTCTCTGCAAGCGGCGTAGTACAGCTCGAGCAAGCGAACGCGGGGCCGAACGCGGAGCTTCTGCCGCCAGCGAACCTCAAACATAAGAGCAAGCGAACGCGCGGCCGCCGCCACTAACGGCGCAGAGCTGCTTCCGAGCGAGCGCCGAGAAAGCCGACGGTACTGGCGACAAATTTTCACGAAGTTCCTCGAGCGAGCGGCAGAGTACAGTGAGCGAACGCGGGGCCGCCGCCACGAACGGCGCTGAGCTGCTTACGAACGAACGCCGAGGAAACCGACGGTAATGGCGACAAATTTTCACAGTTCCTCGAGCGAGCGGCAGAGTACAGCGAGCGAACGCGGGGCCGCCGCCACGAACGGCGCAGAGCTGCTTACGAACGAACGCCGAGGAAGCCGACGGTAATGGCGACAAATTTTCACAAAGTTCCTCCAGCGAGCGGCAGAGTACAGCGAGCGAACGCGGGGCCGCCGCCACGAACGGCGCAGAGCTGCTTACAAAGGAACGCCAAGCGACAAATTTTCACAAAGTTCCTCGAGCGAGCGGCAGAGTACAGCGAGCAAACGCGGGGCCGCCGCCACGAACGGCGCAGAGCTGCTTACGAACGAACGCCGAGGAAGCCGACGGTAATGGCGACAAATTTTCACAAAGTTCCTCCAGCGAGCGGCAGAGTACAGCGAGCGAACGCGGGGCCGCCGCCACGAACGGCGCTGAGCTGCTTGCGACCGATTGACAGGGAAGCCAACGGTAATGGCGACCACTTTCCACAGAGTTCCGAAGCACAGCTTAAGTCGGTTAGCTAAAGGCCCCGCCAGCTGCAGGTGCACTTCAAACGCGCGACATACAAGCGAGCTCGTTGACGGCAACCGCAATGCGTTTTGGACGAGTCGCAGCGCAGCGGCAAGGCCTCTGCCCATATGGCGAGCCCGCTGCCAACGCAGCTCATCACCGCGGCGAACACTCAATGAGCGAGCGTCCAGGCGCCCGACGGCAATGGCGGCCAATTTCCGGGCAGGCACAAAGCACAGGCGAGCTGGCCCAAACCTACCTTCGCGGTACATTTCGTGCGCGCGATATACAACACGATCGAGCCCGTTGCCAACAAGCACGATGCGTTTCGCACACGCGACATGTACTGCACAATAAAGTATGATGACTTACTTAAGAAAGAATCCAGCGCCGATTTCTGCCCAGAGTCAAATTGAAATCATGGATCCGCTACGCCTTGGTGTCTTCTCGGCCGCCATTCCCAGCCGGCGGCGACGCATTGCCGTTTCTACGCCGCGCTGTATTTCTCTGGCCACATAGCACCGTGGCCTGAGAAATACAGCTTGGCGTCGCGGCGTGTTGGGACCAGCTCTAAACTTCATCGGTGCGGCGAAACGTAAAAGCAGCACCTCACGCTCATCCACGCAAACGTGAATATCTAGACGCCGCGGCGTAGTTCCTAGATCGTCGAACTCTCCGGAGCACGACACAACTAACTGCCAACACGCCACCACGAACACAAGCGGGAACACTGATTTAAAGGGACTGTCTACCGCTCGGAAAATTTTTTCTGATTGTGGCGAAAATGAGAAGATCGTTCATCACATCGGCGGCAATGAGCATGCTTTTGTTCCACAAAAAAAGAATTATAATTTTAATTTGACGTCGAAAGTCGACAAAGAATGACCGCTAGCGTCACCAAACAGCGATGTGGTTCAATCTATTGGTCGGACAAGAAATCCTCGCAGGTAGACTCGTTTTGCTTAAAAACAAACATGTGCAACTTGAAATTGTATTTTACGCGCTTGAGGCAGCTTTAGGTTGCGCCAAAGAGTAATTACTGCTTTTTTCCTCACGCGTTCAGAGAGGCGCTTGGTGGCGCTGCCGGCGGCGCGTTCGCCTGCCTACGGCGGCGAAACGCGAGCACTGCGTCCGGCACCGCTCATAAGAAAAAAAATTTGTCTTCGGCGAATAGCAGCGTGACTGACTTCAGGGAATTTTCGAACCATGCCCGTGAGTCCAACGTAATCTAGTAACGTAGCACGAGTCCTCATCAGTAAAGTGCACACCATTCACCAAGGTGCTACATTGAAGAAGATTTTGCCATCACGTTTCGCTTCACCTGGCTCATGCTGGCTCTCATATCGCATATACAACACAGAACACCTAAACATAACTGAAAGACAGCAGGAACCTTCTGTTGTTTTGTGAAGCACTCCTCATGTTCATTTTAGCAGCGCGGTTGGCATGAGTGGAACCACTACAGTTCGTTTCACAACCCCGGCGTACCAGTGTTGCTGGAACAGACCAAGTTTTCCGCTCGACCGCGGTGGTTTGTCAGGCAGACTGAACAAAGCTGGAGAAACCGTGGTAATAATACTTTATCTGACAATATGCGTGCTTAAACGACCACTACGGTATTTGTTTTATTATTAAACAAAAATTGACGAAGTCTGCAAAAAGAGCGCGCGGTTCCAGTTTGCGACTTTCACCGGCACTACAGTCGTCATCGCCTCCGCCAACCAGTGTTGTGGGCATTCATCCCACCAATGGAAGAGGACCGAATGCAGATCGCAAAATTCTGTTTTAAAAATTTCTACTCACTTTCCAGAGAAACCGCTGCAAGGTTCGGCACTTCAGACGGTACGCTTTTTATTGCGATACAAAACATAAAAGTGATGAACGACGGTAGACAGTCCCTTTAAGAGCGAGGAAGACGGTTAGTTCCCTTGACAACTGTTTGCACACGTGACGTATCTGCGCACACGGCGTGCATCACCGGCGCTGTTCATCCCTTAGGAGTCTAACTGGTTTGCGCACGGCACGCATCCCTCTGTGGTTACTCATTCAACGATCTATCCGTTTATCGTGCGCGCCCATTGGGCTCCGTTACTCATCTTTCGGGTAATTTTGCCTTAGATTGTGACATTTTCATTCAACGTAAAAAAACAAAAATTGAAGGACACTTTCTACATTCCAAAGTGTGTTCGGCGAAAGCGTGTGGACATTCCACTGACTATGCCATGTCTTTTATCTTTTACACTCTCAGAGGGATAAGACACAAACCGAATGTGTGTGCGTTTTCTTTTTTAATTTTTTACCGCGAATCGCAGCGAGACGCGAGGCAGACGGAGGACTCATGGCTACATCAGACAACATGAGGACTCATGGCTACATCGGGCACTGTTTGTGTCAGCATCCTGAGAATAGGCGCTGCCTTTTTAGTTGTGCGTAAGGATGTACGAAAATAAAAATACATAGTACTAAAGAGAGTGTATACCGCTTTCTGTTAATTGACACCAGCCAGTTTTCAATGTACAGGTTTCACTGTATGCAGTGAGTCAAGTGTTAGGGGGAAGAAGGGTCAGCGCTGGCGCTTCGCAGCGCACCAGAGAACCTGGCGCGGCCGTGCATCCAAGCGTACCGGCGCATGCGCACGTGACCCCACGGGAGGTATTTGGTGTACTCTGCTACAGCACTGGAGCACTGCGCTCTGTAGTAGCCGGAAAACTGTCACAGCGATCGTCCAACCACCATAAGAATGATAAGTAGTTCATGTATTCGCCTATTCTACGTGCTTGGGGCTTCGATCGCACTTGTGGCTTGATATATTGTTGTGTTTTGGGTTTCGTTTTAAATACAATAATGGCACGTTGTGAACCTCGAGAGCTGATTTGAACTGGTGAGCCCAAAAGTGTCAAGGGGATGAAGTGGTTCGGCAAAATTTGGCCTTGCGATAAAGCGGCTGCAGGCCACATGGCGCACAAAGAGCCAAGCTTAGGCAAATCCATCTATAACTACTCATCATTCCCATGCTGGCGGTAGCGCCATACTCTGCGGATCCCATAGACAATAGCGCGAGATTCCCCTCCAGTGTACTATCATAAAACTCTATGGCCACCATGACCGTGACGACACTCTTGCTTGGCTGTAGTACATGCAGCGTGAGCGGCGCGCTCCTGTGTCCCTGCGCCGCTTCTCCTCGAAGAGCTGCAGCGCCGGATGCACTGCGGCTCCGTGGAGCATTCCCTCTACGAGCCATGTGCACCATAAAATTGGGCAAGGCTGCATCTATTGCTGCTTTAGGTGTGTGCGAAAGAGCCAAGAAAAACATAACTTTGAGAGCTGCGCGATTCTTTTTTTCACTTGCAGGATTGAGCACGCGAGAAGAAATCTGCGAAGCTGGCGCGCATTTGTTCCGCAAGTATGGTCCCATTGTGGCTGAGAAATTTGCTGGACGCTACACGGTTGTGCACTTGTTCAGCCCGAAAGATTTTCATACAGTTTTCCAGGAGGAAGGGCAGACGCCTTTCCGAATTGGAATGGCTGCTTTGAAGCACTACAGGGACAAGATGCCCAAGGAGTACGCTGATGCCAGCATTCTTCACGTGTACGTTTAAAATTTAACGCTATCGAAAAGGAAGCGGTGCTATTTTTTTTTCAGTAAACCACAACACGGTTTGGCATCATCATGCCACAGAATATTTCAAAGGCAAAATGCGGTTTTCAAGAAGAAGTCAAAGGAAATGCACGCAATATACTTTGAGTCGCTAGCTCTGTACAGTAGAATTGAAATTATTTTAGAGACGCACTGTTAGTAACGCAAGACATAAGCCTGAAGATTTGTTAAGTATAGCGTGCAGAATCTCCGCAGTTGACTACAGGGAGGCGTGGAGGAAAGCCGCAGATTAATTTGAAAGAGAGAGGTGCGCTTGTAGTGCTGACCAAAGCACGTCAGGGAAGCTTGTCTTTCGTTTTGCTCTAACCGTAACTGGGCCGCTGACTGATACCCATCGGCGATCGAAGCATGTCAAAGCGCTGATCCACAATAGTTGATAAATTAGATATTTTTGCCATAGCTTTTTAATGATTGTCATATATCGGCCAAAATTCTAATTTACATGACAGAATAATCAAACGGAGTGCTTTTATGTTTATTGTGTTTCTTCCCAACAAAATTCATCAAGTACCGGCAGGAAAAGCACTTGCATATAAGTTCTTCTGTAAGTGCTGGAGGCGATGTTTTCGACAAGTGGACTTGTCTTCTTCAAGGCAAGTCCACTTGTCGAAACGTCGGCTCCGGCACCCACCCCCTTGTTTACAAATTTCTCATCGCGAGCTTCCATCTTCCCCTTCTTGCCTTTCTTTTGGATTTAAAAGTGCTCTTATTTTGCGGAAGGAGATTGTGTATATGTCGGCTCTTTCAAAACTCTTCGAGCAACGTTGCTACCATAACTCAGGTTTACAGATTAGTCGGCTTCGGAAGGTCTGAAGGTTATGTTCTACTAATTCGTATACGTATGGATTGTCGCAAATGCTCTGCGTTTGCAGTATACATCATCAACTTGTTTTATGCATCACCTTCGGTCGTGTTCTTGGCAATATAAAGCTGCCATAGGTAATATAATGAGGCTGTAACGTTGACCCGTGCTCATCAGTGGCTTAAGTGTCATCTTTTTGCCTTACTGCGAGCGAATAGTTTATTACCTGCTGAAAACACTCTACTTATAATAACCTGTTTTAATGAAATATCGGTTGTTTTCAGATGCACTTCTGAATGTCTTCAAACTGGGCTGAGGGATAACCCTAAGACGCAAAAAGTGCACAGACATGGTTTTCAAGCTGTAGTAGTCCGAAAGCTGGTACCTGAAGAGTGTAAAAACCTAGTCTCCTATAGGCTGACTGTTTTAACTTTTGATATTGTTGCTACTATTCAAATTTGGCAGCCAAGGTGAAAAGTGGAACCGACTACGCTGCGCTACACAAGAACACCTGCTCAGGAACCAAGCCGCTTCGTCGTACGTTTCGGCCTTGAACTCTGTTGCCGAAGATGCCATCAATGTACTCGGTGACTTGAGGGACCAGCGTGGGGGAAATACCCGACTGCTTTTATTTTATGCGCCGATGGGCCCTAGAAAGTAAGTAATACTTGTAATTACAAGCGGGGTTCGTGTTCATATTGAAACAGCGCAAAAGACGTAGGACAGAGAAAGGCTTGACAAGACGAGCGCTGACTGACAACTCATTGCTCTATTCAAGCGAAACCGAAAAAGAAATGGAAGAAGTAAGAACGAAACATGCGCACGCAACCTATCCACATGTCAAAATACTACACTTGTAACATATTTACGTCTTCTCCAAATACGTCAGCTCGCAATCAAGTAACGCAATCGAAGGTGCGCTAACACACGTGTCACCATTTTTGCAGATAGCGAAGGCTTCAGCAGTCTCTTTTATGCGAGAGTACGTGTGTCTGTAAACGGTGGTCGTGCGGCAGAATTGTGGGGTGCAACCACACGGACGGTCGGGGTCCACCCAGTGGAAAGCAGGACAATCTCTATTAGTTTTGTGTGGCAGTGTTTGCGATCATAAGTAGCAGGGATGCGTGCATTTGGAAGCAGTATAGTAGGACTTTTTTCTTAGCTACAAGCTTCAAACAACCGTTACAAAAAATGAAAAAAGCTAAGAGTATATTGGTGCGCTAGTAAATTCAGGGACATTGAACTATACTAATGTATCTTAGGGCATCGCTTTAGTACAGCCTACTCCCACACTACTTCGGCTTGAAAGCGTGCTCACTGTCAATACACCACCATAACGGGCATATTGCAAATAACGGAATGAGGAACTCCTGCGACCTCCATTCTAATACCGACACTCATGAGCTCCGAAATAATGGAACTGTAAAGTCATAGCTAAAAATATTCGTCCTTCAATGAAATTAGCTAGAAACCTCGCAGTACATCGGTAGCGATGTAAGGGAGCGTGTCTGTGCTCAAAAAACATGTCGCTGTTCTTGCCTATGAAAACTTTCTTTTTTTCGCAGGCATAACGCAGATTTGTATTGACATTCGTCTGGGAGCCATATCACCTGCGTCTCCACTGCCTTCACAAGAGAGCGAATCGATATTGGAAGAGATAATGACGTCGCTTCACTGCTTGTCGGCGTTCGCTAAAAGCTTCCCATATTATCGCTATCTTCCCACCTTGAAGTGGCGCAAATTTCAACGTGCCATGGACGACTACACAGCGTAAGACGAAATTTTTCTTGAAATCTGTAAGTACGCGGAGTTACCGGCTTCAGGCAAACATCGAGAAACCCTTGCTTCTCAGCACATCTGATTTTTTCGCCTTACAGGTATACGCGAGCTTTGCCATGAGCACAGCGGAATAATTATGGGCATTAACTACGCGCATTGTCTACAAGATAACTTGCATTTTGCTACTCCTGCGTATTACAAAGGCCCCTACTCCACCATGCGTTGCGAAGGAAGGGGGTAACATGTTCGATCTAAGGAAGCACAGCAGATGAGTACATGAAGAATAACAAATGACGTTCAAGGGCCGCGAGTAGGATTTAAAGATGGGGCATGAGAGGTGGTAGGCAATGTACCAGAGGGGAACTAATTATTTTACCGCAATCCCTAATCTGGAGTGATGAATTACGTGCCCTAAGCATGGGAATGGTGGAACGAGCGTTGCGGAGAAGCTTTGCATACAGTGGAATATAATGCGACGAGTAGTAAAAGCCCGTATAATGTTCTCACGGACGCAAACGCAGCCTTCAAAGTACAATCGTGCAGCCCATTCAGCAACTTCTCGTAATGATTGCTCCTCTGGACATCGTCGGATTCCCCCCACATTGTCAAATTATGCATTGGAGCCAGCCATTTGGAACCAATCAGAGAAGCCGTAGCTTACAGCCCTCGGTGCTAATCAGAGGTGTGAAGCTAGCGTGTCAGCAATGTCCACAGAAACACCCGTCGCTGAAGGAAACAACTACGAGGAAGCTTCATGTGACAATGAAGAATCGTTGACATAAAAAAAAAATTAAGGATGAAATAGACCCTGGCCACTTGATAGGCAAGCACTACTGTTTCTCGGCTAGCTTTGGTTAAGTCTGCTTCGGGCGCTGATCCTATCCAGGAGACACCGCACACTGGTCGGGAGGCGCGACGCCAGATAAAATCAAATGAAATGAAACTTTATTTCACACACAAGTTTGTGTGTTGGGACACAAACACAGGAGATTGGCTTGCTGAAGCTATTGTAATCAGTTCACGCACCCCTTCTAGTTTTTTTAACGCAAGTGTTTTATGCCGGGGTCCACCGGGACAACAGTGACGTATTTGCGTCACGGAAATGACGTTGAAAAAACACACACAATCAGAAGACGGAAGAAAAAAAGATGAAAGTTTCTCCACCAGGGCGAAGCAATGAAGGAACTAGCGAGAAATTAGAACGTCACACGAACAGCGACGAGCAACTCTATACTTGTAGCGCACTGCTGCAGTACAAAGAAGGGCGCTCGAAAAGAACCCATAGGTATACACAGGACACGCGTGAATTAACAACTGTCACAGTTGTTACATCTTTGTGTTTGAGCAACGCGCTGCAAGTGTCCACAATGGAGCCGACGCTGTTTGATAATTCTTCTTCTTTTAAACTGCAGCACGTAGAATAACCCATCTGCGTCCACGCGGTGGCGTCTGAGGCAAAGTGTGCCCGTTGTTCTTTTTGATTTCCTGCTATATCATGAGTGGGTACAGAAGGGAGCCACTTTTTTCGTTCGCGTCTCTAGGGCAGTTTTCAAATTGAAAGAAAATGTAGGAGCGTTGCGTGATAGAAAACACGCTCAAGCTCCTCCGAGGTCTGCGTACCGCGAGCGGTAAACGGTGCATATAAATAGCTCGCCGTTATACCGACTGCACAAGCACGACGCGGGGCTGTGTTGTCTAGCGCAGCAGGTTGCGGTGCGAAGGGTCGTTGGTACGAATCGCAGGTCAGGTGCATTGGATTTTTTTTTTCTACCAATTTATTTTTCTTTGTGCCTTTTTTATATATACATACGCATACATATCATGGACGTGACGGCGACGGCAAAAATCAACTGAGAGTCCATATAACGGCTATCGCAATAAAATGTTCCGTTAACGGGAGTCGAACCCACGCCTTCTCGGTCCGCGACAACAGATGTCGGGGCACGCTATCCACTGCACCACGGTCTCTTTTTTCTCCTTAGATGGTATTTATTCAACATAGACATGGCATTTGCTCTGAAAGCAATTCAGTACAGACACGGAACTGATATGCTCATTCTGCTCGTGTCGCGACACAATGTCGAACACATAACACTAAAAAAATTCGCAATCATCTGTAGAGCGAATACCTCAGATAACGGCCGTTTCCAATTACACCCTAGAACTTCGCTAACGATAAACACCTTACGAACATAATATATCATTCTAGCTGAAACTCCATTGCCTGGTATACATCGCTTACTTGTGTTACCATTCGAATGAAATGGGCTGTTGAGGATATCTTTGACTCGACGCTTCTCTGCGACATGCGCATCTTCCAGAGGCTATGCCTTCCAATTCGACATGTTACTGCACGACGTTCACACACACACTCTGTAGGCTTTAGAAATGCGTCTTTTTTATCTAACACTCTCCTCTCACAGTGCTCCTGGTAAAGTTAAGTAATGCATCATGACCATGACATGCACGATTACTTACTTCGACGCGTCGTTTCTACGCGTCCGTCCCATTCGGCGCGTTTCCAATAGCAGAAGTGCAATTTTGTCGACGCCCTAAAAACACTGCCAGGTGGCGACCTTACCTCAAGCGTCGGCCTCGCTCACAGAATCCATCCATGCCAAAAATAGCTCTGCGACGCGCACCTGCTTTTCCTGGTGTAACCCCACGTTCCTGACTAATGCTCGGCCCGCGAAAAAACGCGGCCGGCCAACAAGGAAAACACGACGCGCGTTGCGTTTCCTTCTAGTCGGGCAGTGGTGTTCAGAAACTCTAACATGACGCAAGTATGCGACCTTAGCCCAAGTTCCGCGTCCAGTCATCCACGCTCTTCTGGCTGTAACATCGCTTTCACTGATTCCGCTCTCACCGTTAACTACTACAGCTACCACAAGCATCTATGACCACAGGGGTTTGTTTAATTAATCATAGACATTAGTAGTCGGGATGAAGATGTCTCACTAGGCGCCAACGTGGATGCATCTACGTTAAATAGTACTGTAGCTGTCAAACACCAATAGACATTGCACAAGCTCTATTATATTAATGTACAGTAAACGTTTACCAACTTCGGTAAAGACAAGCTTCACTTTCGTGTCATGCCGATTAATATGACGGAGGGATCAACCATATTTTTTAGCTCTTCCTCCTTGGAACCTCCACACGTTGCGCAGACGAGACCACTGAATGGGGATCTGCGCGACAAGCAGTGGCTGACGCATCAGAATTGAAGTTGCTTTTGTGCCACGTTTTCTTTGCTCTTCTTGCGTCCGAACAGAATTGAGGGTAAAGCAAAATCGTCAAGGTATCATTGTGCGGGCAAGACTACCGTAACAGCCGGTGGCGCGGTTTTCGAATAATTACACCTCCCTACATTTCTACGCATAATAATGATGTTTTCGTGTCACCAGAGAGCATCTCGTTCCGATGTCTCCTGAATGTCTCCTACCCAAGCGTGTGTGTAAGCAGTGGTACTGATTATTTCTTGCACAGCGAAGATATCTAGTCCCATAATCAAAGAGTACTCATGTGGACAAGATATAGGGTGACACGACGTTCGACAGAACCGCCATGTTGTATACAGGCACTCTGACGAGCGCTATGGGAGATGCTTTGAATATGATGTCTGAGTTCATTGTTTCTGTTAAAGCTTATTATTTCTGCAGTTTCACGCGCGTGTCTATCATAATGTTTGCGAGTCACCTTAATATACGCGGCGTCTTCGCGTCAGTCACCCGGCCCGATATGGCACACATCGGAACAAAGGGTGTCTTTACCCTGCTACCAGGGAATCCGGCACTGATTTTTTAAGCGCACTAATTCAGACAGATACAGCTGTCAGTATGCTTGTCTCCAACGCTCCCGCCGCGTGGCCTTGACCGGCTTCGACTGACGCCAACGCGCCAACGCCGCCAAGCTTTGGACGCGGTATGTTTGCCGTAGCCAACAACAGATGGAGTGTGGGTCTATTTCACTAGTAAATTTTTGTTTCACTTCTGCCCTACCGGCGGGTCTGATATACTCACTTGGCAAGTGCGTTTTCGCTTCGTGTCACTCATGGCTACACTCTCCCGCGCACCCATGAAATTCGTCACCGTATGTCTTATCTCGGCGCGTAAGCTGTCGCTTACAATGGGTCAGGGCCGAGATAAGCACACAGCAACAAATTTCACGGGCACGAGTGAAAACGCAGCGCCTAAACGCGGCGAAGAAGGACCTGCCAAGTGAGTGTATTGGACCCACCCGTCGGCGGCGCTGGCGTCAGTCGAAGCGGGTCGAGGCGACGCGGCGGAGAGTTCGAGTGAAGCGTGCTGACAGCTGTACGTCATGCCATCGTATGAAACGCCCGGTTGGTGGCGTGATAAAATGCCTCTATGTGCTGCACTCTGGACACCAAAAGACGGTACGAAAAGTGTGCCTGGAGTAGCCATATTCTCTTACACCAGCGTTTTGTAGAGTTGCGTGAGATCGGATCCAAAAGAGTTAGGTGCCAGCCTCACTTCGTATAACGTTACAATTTGTTGCTATCGCATTCATTGCTTCGCCGTTGTGCTGAAACAGTGACCTTTTTTTATGTAGGCTTATGCACCAATTTATTCATTTCAATTCGCCTTACGTGACAGATGGGCAGATTTCCTCGCTGGGGGCGCCTAAGATCTTGAGGCGTTCAAACATTGAACGATTCTCTGCATTATGCTCTCTACACTGGTAGGGCAGTGAGCAGCCACCCATTAAAATGTTTTTGAATCTCAAAAGGTGGATTATCGAGATTACCAGTTAAACTGTATTGTGGGAGCAGTATGCCGTCCCACCACGTACAATTGCAAGCCAGGATATCGCGGTGCGGACCCACCATGAGGTGCGTATATGGAGGCGACATCACGACAGAGCTTCTGTCATACGCAACTTTTAAAAGCTCTCGTGCATTCTCTGGTTTACCTTAATATTAGTACATCCATATTTCCAACTTCACCTATGTTTAAGCGGTATACAAATAATTGATGGCCATTTATTTTTATCAGCCTTCGTATCCTTTAAGCTAACATCTGCAGACACTATTAAAACATATGGGGAAAGCTGGTTTATTAAAACATTCGCTATCAATGAACAAAGGAAGAGGAGGAGGAGAGGAGGAGAGAGTGGGGGAAAGGAAAAGACGCAATTTCTGCAGCCCTAGTTGGGAGCACGGCTCAAGTCTGGTGTGATGTGAGGGTTGGAGTTCGTCCTCGCCACACTGTAGAGGCTTCTTTATTTTTATTGTTAATTTCCTTTTTTTATTCATTGTGAAATTGACGATGCCGGATCGAAGGCAGCTGAATGTGCCGTGTGTTGACGTATAAATAAAAAAAAATTCTGATGCTTCCGCTTGCCACTCACATAGTGTTACATTGACAGTACCGCAAAACGTTGCGCAAGCAAAACGTGAGCGAAGCAAAAGAACGCGGCAATTATCTTCAGCAACTGCGCAACATACACGCAACATATCCTTATTGCTAATACAGGTAATGATGTGTTCTGTTTCCTGATCCACATATTTTGAGGAATAAACCGTAGACCCCCCTCACCCCTCCCCCGTAAAGGTAATGACTAAGACTCCCCCACAGTACTACACATGACTGTTCATAGTGCTGCATTACAGACCCTTAATCTTTCGCAACCGTTACGTCAAACGCTTCACATTTGTGCGTCAGTGTTGAGTACACTCATCAATTATCTAATGTCTGATAACACTCCCCACGAGTGCTTTTTCATTCCATGAGTGTTTCGATGCAATCATTCACGTTGGCAATGAACTTGTGACCCTTTGAAGACAAGCGTATTACCGTTATCACTAAAAAGCCATGATGATCATAGCTTATTTCTACATTTTTATGAGATTAGGCTCCATGCAAAAAAAAAAAAACTGTACCACTGCTCGGCACCGGCCACGCCGCAACGTTCGGGACACTTAAAAATTGTGTTATGCTATTCTGATAAGATTGCGCACTACGAGGCAGGAAGTCGAGTTTGTTCTGTAACTTGTTCATACATACACTGCACGCAAACGCTGCTTTTTTTCTTTCCTCTATATTTTCTTCCAAAATTTTACGAGGAATTTGATTCCCTTGTATTTTAAAAAAGGACTGAATTTTTTTTTTTGCGCACCAAAGCCCAGTACTAAAGACACTCGGTCCTCTGCACGTTGTGCTTAAAAAATGTGTTTGTGCAAACATCATCGCCGCTTATCCAATAAACATGTTTCTGCAGATGTGGCGCATGCTTACGTTTTGATGTCGCAAACGGTATTTCTAATTTAGAAGCTGTCTGCAAAACTTTCTATAATTTATAACTATTTCTGCTCTACAGCGATGAATATCATTGCCCGTTTTTGCAGCCATATAACCGGGCACATCAGTCAAGCTGCTTTAAGTTGGCAGTCAAGCGATAGAAGCAATCAGTGCACAATACTGTCCCGCCTACTACACGAGGACAAGCTGGATTTTGCGGAAACTGTGACATTTACCAGAGACATCATTCTTGGAGGCATCGAAACAGTAAGCACCAACTAATGACTACATTCACTCCGTTTTTATCCATGTATGAAAAAGCATGAGCATCCTAAAAGATGCATAAACTACTAGGTATCATGTAACCGTTGTGCAACCCTCTAACGAACTCAGAGTAATTTACAATATATTTACCTAGCCCCGTATGTATGTATGTATGTATGCATGTATGTATGTATGTATGTATGTATGTATGTATGTATGTATGTATGTATGTATGTATGTATGTATGTATGTATGTATGTATGTATGTATGTATGTATGTATGTATGTATGTATGTATGTATGTATGTACGTACGTACGTACGTACGTATGTATGTATGTATGTACGTATGTACGTATGTATGTATGTATGTATGTACGTATGTATGTATGTATGTATGTATGTATGTATGTACGTACGTATGTACGTACGTATGTACGTACGTGTACGTACGTACGTATGTATGTATGTATGTATGTATGTATGTATGTATGTATGTATGTATGTATGTATGTATGTATGTATGTATGTATGTATGTATGTATGTATGTATGTATGTATGTACGTACGTACGTACGTACGTACGTACGTACGTACGTATGTATGTATGTATGTATGTATGTATGTATGTATGTATGTATGTATGTGTATGTATGTACGTATGTATGCCAAAATAATTCGAGACAATACATTCGTTAACGATGTTGGTGAGGGTGTCTTGATGCCGTTGTGTTGATGATACCGTTTCTGGCAAAATTCTTCGCAGGTCGCTTTAGTGGCCACGGCTTGCTTGCAGCACTTGGCAAGACATGCAGATGCACAAGAGAAAGCTCGCAGTGAGGTCGCCGCCGTATTAGGAGAAGATGCCACTGCCTTCCAACCGGACGATGTCGACCGTTTACCTTACTTTGAATGCGTGCCTGCGAGAAAGCATGCGGTAGGTCGTACGGCCGATTTTTTTAACGACCTGAATCTCCAGAGACATGCGAATGCTCAGAACAAAAATGGCGCAACGCACTTGCTAACAGCACTGTTTATTATAACATGTTATCGTGCACTTTTGGGCATGAAAAAAAAAATTAAGGAAGCTTCGCACTAGTGGTGCCGAGCCTGAAGCACATCAAGGTATATGTAAACTGGTAGCGTAACTTCCATAGAAGCCCATGTATCCAGTAGCTGGCGGCTCGTTGCCACCGTCGCCATCTACGTATGGAGGGGACAACTAACAGCAAACAAAAAATAAAAAATAAAATATGACGTCACAACCGGAAGTGGTAGCGACGTCGTGCATTTGCCCTAAATGGCGCGAAATTGAAATTTTTCTTAATTGCTGACCTTTTACATGTCTTTTGATAAATACGCGATTTTATTGCGCCTTTGTGGCTCGCCAGATGCGTGCGCGAGAGAAAAGGAAGACCAACAAGAAAGATTGAGGAAGCAAGGTTGTTTTATTAGCCAAATAGTGTACTTGCAATATACACCAAAAATTTTGCAGATGAAGAAATTGTGATACAACTGTTCACGAGCACAATAGCACAAAGGTTCGAAAAACTCACGTTGCCCAATCGTGGAAAACCACTGCAGCGAAACAGCAGCCTTGAGAATATCACTTCGGCAGCCTTAGAGCACAGCGTTTCTTCGCTTAGCGTGCCATATTCACCATCACGAAAAGCGAAGGGTACGCCGGCCGTGCGCCAGCGAAGGCAGTCGGCAGTCACAGGAGCGGCTATCTACACATTCTGTGAGCTAGTTCAGCTCTGAAATGTCACGCCAGTAAACAGCACATCAGCAAATAAATAAACTACTGAAGGTACGCACGAAACCACCACGCAAAAGTGGGCGATGCCTCGTTGACCCGGCAATGCGCCGAACTAAACACAAGCAATGATAGCAGACTGTTTGCATACGCCCCCCATTTATGGCGCTCGACCAAAAGATGAGGCAATCAACCATTTTGCCTAGTGTCAGATAAACCGTAAAGCAAATTTCTAGTCTATATTGGTATATATATAATTATGAGTACTCGAAAAAAAATTGCCTTGAGTTTTTAGTTTTCGTTATTTGTCCCCTCCTCACCTAGTCGCGCTTCAATCGTACGGCGGGCGTTGATGTCTGTGGCAATAGGTTTTCGACCACTTTTCGTTCCAAGTTTCGCGACCGATATAATTTGACCATGGTCACATAGTCTAACGCCCGATGGCAATGTACGCTTGTACCACGCAATATTCCTGGGATATAACATGTTATATGGCGACGCCTATATAAAGGACGCTTGCGTTAGCGAAGCATGGGAGTTATTTTCACTGCATCTCCAAGCAGAGGAAGTTATTAAAGACGATAGTCTTTCTTGGGATACTTAAACGCAAAAATTTTGGTCTGTCTGTCTGTCTGTCTGTCTGTCTGTCCGTGACCCGATTCAGCTAGCTACAGGGCCAAAGTTTACCTAATTTCTGAACGCCCAGCCATCTTGAACTGGTATTTGCTTTCATACTTGGGAATATATTCGATCAAAAAGCAAATACTACGCATACCTGAGGCCCAACATTAATATGTAAGTATCCGGTCGTGTGTTCTTTTATTAGAAAATACACAGATACGTAATTCTAAAGACCCTAGTGTCTTTTAGGCTGTGCTGAAAATGCGAAGCTGTGCATAAACTGCGACGCTTTGCACGAAAAAGCGATTTGACGACGATAAAGTCCAGCCGCTGGCAGTGGCCCTTGGTTCAGCACAACCTCATGTTTTTCGATGGCGTCCATATCTCGCGCAGTGCCGCCTCTATTTTATCAATGCCAGCCAGATGTGGCCAATTCAACGTAGAGTAGGCGCTGTCTGAGGCAAGGCAAAACATAGGAGTACGGCCGGCACAAGACTATCGTCTTTCGACGAAATTTGCAGCGAAGCACGCAGATACGCGGCCATTTTTTTTCACTATATTTCCAAGCAGAGGCGTGGCTGTGTGGTAGAACACCTGCTTGCCACGCAGACGGCCCGGGTTCGATCCTCACTCGGACCCGGAAATTTTTATTATTTATTTTATTTGCATCCTTTCTTGATTTTTCGGTCACGGATAAGATGATGATTTTTCGCTCACAACCAACGACGCCGACACCGACGCGGGAATTTCTGCGCAACGAGCTCTTTAACGCTATCGCTTTAAAAAAATCGCAGCATATCCACAAAGTGAATGATGGTGAGTGGGCGAAGCTCGGAGGGATCATTCGCGTAACCGTGAATCCCCCCCCGTACATTGCCAACTCGATCATGCAAAGACGTGACAACACGTGTCACTTCTTTGCATGATCCTGGGTGTTCGATCGCGAGCTGGGCACGAGCGTCGCCGACTTGTGTTCCGGGCGCTCCCAGCCTCAGCGACAACGCCAGTTCGCGTTCCACGACAGAGGAAGACGATGCCACCTACTCAGACGCCGAAGTCCACACCAATTCTGGACGCAACGCCTCGCCTCCGCATGCATCGCCACAGAACGCTGCTGTGAGTTGTGAAAGCCACGCGTCCTTGGCTTTGGGTTGTGCCGCCGTGAGTACCGGAGCCGCCGCATGCTCCGCAAATACCGGCTGCCCTGGTTTTGCATGCGACTAACACGAGAGCACTGTAGAGCCGACTACCTCCTCTCTGGTGAAGTTCACCTCACCGTTGATCACGATGGAGTCCACCTCCGGTGCTGGATTCCGAGTACCGCGTCGGCCCGATGATCCCAATTATAACAGCGCCATCTATCCTCTTTAATCGTCAACTATACGAAAACGACTAACGCCGTCTAGTGATATTATTTCCAAGGGAACGACCCACACCATCAGGAGCTTCGCCCCTAAAACCACTAACGCCATCTAGTGATATTATTTCCAAGGACTTATACACACAACGCCATCTATTGAGCAATTCATAAACTAGAGGTGGTTACATACATACTACTACTACTACAAAGGAGGGAGCGACCCACACCCTAAGGAGCTTCGCCCCTAAAATAGGAGGGTGAATGCCTAGCGTGCACAAGCCAACTTCCTCTGAAGCCGCTAGCTCCTCACGTTCGTGTCACATGTCCCGTGATGATCCTGTTTCATTTTTTTTAGTTGGTTCATGAACAAAAACAAAGCTGCTAGCGCTCGCGCCTAGCTTCCATAAGCCAACCTCCTTGGACGCCGCTCCCCGCTCGTTCTCCGTACGCTGCTTACAATTGTCAGCATGCTCCTGTATCATTTTTTTATGGCTCGTTTAAAATTTGCACGTGAAGCTCCCTCCTGGCTTTTTTTTCTCCTCCATGGCTTGAATCAACAGTTCGGCGCACTTATTCGGGAAGCGAAGCAGAGGATGAAGAAGAGGACGAAGACATCGCACGCTGGCCGAGTTATCGCGTTGCACTCGTTAGAAGAGTACATTGCATTCATGAGGATGATAGCTTTTCCGAGCGCTTTACATCAGTAGGAAAAGCATAACACCTGGGTCAAAAATAAAGGGAAACTGCACATCGACTGCATTCCAGAGGTACTGACAAATGACAGGTACTTTGGGACGCTTGTGAAGAATTTAGGTACTGTAGAAAGAAGTTGACGCGAAAAATGTTGGCCTCAACGTGAAGAGCAAGATAGACAGCCACGCTAATATTAGAGCAAACGGGAAAAGAACAAATGATTAAGCGTTGTTTCAATGTTAACGGAATTGTGAGTTACTGACGCGTCCATTCAACAGATATCCCATAATGAATTCTCTCCACATCGGAATTGGTCGCTCCGGACGTTACTGCGTTGGGTCACAGTACTTCACGGAGGTGGCGCCACAGACCCCGTTAGAAGCGCGGACGGTGTTGTTCGAACAGGTTTCGAAAACGTATTTAGTTTCGGAATTGAGTGGAAATTCCTTAAGCGGTACCCTTCTTCGTGTCTACATGTAACGAAAGTCACATTCTTCGGCGAAAGACCTAGCACAAATATAAATCCTAAGAAACTCCCGGCACGCTCCGCTTGGCGGACACTCATGAAACATGCGAGAATGGTGGCGCTCTATGAAGTATCTATAGACGCTACATAAAGTGGGGTTCCATGAAGTAGAATGAAGTCGGTTGACGGAAGAGGGGTGAAGTGGGAATGATGGGGCATGAAGAGGGTGAATCGAGGGGGAGGAGTGGCGGAAGCAGTAGTGGGCGTGGTGGTGAGTTGTGGGAGTAGTGAGTAGTAGTAGGAGTAATGGGACTAGTGGCACATATCCGTAGTGGGATTTATCCACTTTCTGTGGGCAAATTCCTACTACTATCTACGATATACGATGGTCTCCGGACATGAAAGGCCTCGACCAAAAATAGCTTCGCTGTTAAAAAATAGTTATGCACAATGGTTGGCAGGGGGCCTTGCTCACGGTGTAGGTTAAGAAGTGCTGTTTTCTTTTACAATACAGTCGAACCCACTTATGATGATAGCGGCTTGAACAATATATCGGTTATAACAATGAGAAGCGGCGCACCCAAAACTTTTTTTATTTTTTTATATGATGAAATAACCAGCTTACAGCAATGCCCGGCATGCCGCATTAATCGGTTGTCACAATGAATTCTGGCTGGTTGGGTGTCTATGCCGAAAGGTACTGGAACGCGAAATTCTTTAAAGGAAAGAACGTACTGAAAATTCAAGCTACTGAACCCCTGCCCACAACCCCAATGTCCCCCAGCACCCCTTCACGTTTGCGGTAAGCTTCCCCGCACAGCGTAATAGCATTGGTGCAAAGGTGACTTTCGAAACGCGCTGTGGTGGGGGAGAGGTGATGGCTTCTGTTAATGCGCTTTCGGCCTTGCTATTTAAGTGAAATTTGAAACTTTGAAGAGTTTCGGTGTCCAAAACTTCAGATGTCATATATTGGCTCTATAAGGCCTGCGACGGTACTGTGAAAGCGTTCAAATTGTGAAGCATGTCCGAAAAATCGGCAGCTTTGTCGTCCTAATCACTGATGTCTGTTAGCATGTTCCATCCGATATTAGAGTTTTCTCACAACAGCCTGCCATCGTTCTGTTTTGATTCTTTTTGTGAAGCCGTTTATAGCAATTATCGGTTATAACAATAAATCTTTTGTGGCACTTGAGTATTGTTATATGTGGGCTCTATTGTATTTTCTCTCTTGACCACGCCCGGTCCTCGTGAAGCATGATATTTTTTTTTCACACTTGTAAAGAGCTATAAAAATTCACGCACCTCCACGAAGTAAATCATGACGGGTGGGCGAAGCACCTGGGGATTGTTCGGTGTCCATATAATGTAAATTGAGTGACATAAAGTGTATATAAAAATGTAAATTTATTTCGCCTTCCAGTCGTCTTAGGCAATTCAAGAAAGAGTTAGAAAATTGCTAGAGTGGTCGATATGCCTCCAAAGTGAATCCAAGAACCCGCCGTCTTACCGGTGGCAAGATACTATTTTAATATGGGTAATTTGTTGGGACATATAGTGCTCGACGTGTGCTTTTGTGTTACAGGTTTGCTTGAGAAGCCTGAACATCTAGGCACATTTTAGTGGAGATCAACTCATTAATAGTTTTCTCGATAGCTTATTTTCACTGTGAACAGCGATCGCTAACCATATAATTAGCTTATGGCTACGTTGAAGTCTACTGTAAAACCTTTTTTAGCGGCCCTCTCGCGTATTTTCACGGCATCGTGCATTTTGCTGTGCCGTGCCGCGCGCACGGAAGCGAAACGGATGCACAAGCCTCGCCGTTAAGGTGCTTCGCCCCTAAAATTAAGTCCCACCTTAAGCAACGCCTCAGAGTCTGCGCACACCAAACGGGTCAGCCCGAGCGTCAACACCCGAGAAACTGCCTAGGTGCACTTCATTGGCTCCTCTTGCAGTATCGGTTAACCTCAGATTCCCCGTCCGCCTTTTTATGGTGCCTCAAGAATGTGTTTGTGTAAAATATTGCGAGCCTCATAACCTTGCTCCACGGTTACTCACCCACGTCAGGTTGACTCCAGCGGTACCAGGAATTATACGAAAGCTGAGTCACGACACGGTGCTGTCAGGCTACCTCATTCCTGCTAAGGTACGTATGCGTTCTGTAATGCGCATTATGACATAGGGTTGTTTGCCCTCAGATGGCCTTACCTTAATAGCAAAACTAAGTTTTGGTATTAACCTACGACTGGTATAGCTTGCAGAGAGAGAGAAGCAAGGAAACGTAGGAAGAAATTTACTTCAGCTAAAACCGGCGTTTGTGCCAGTGTTTTGCATCTCTGTTCTAGCTCGCGAAAAAAATCCTTGGAATGGCGTACATATGTCTTGATTGTGCATTGGTCTTATTGCCTTTCATTTGTCTTTTGTCATGCTTATGCGATGTCTTGTTTTGTTAAACTTTCATGCTTCAAATTGTACGTTATACTTTCTAAATTCCGGGTTCACAGAATGGTATTCTCATTTTTTTTTGCAGCTACAATTTCTTTTTTATGTCATGAAGTTCTTTATACTGTACTAAATATCCACGCAACTCCTACCGTAACTCTCGGCATGCTATGTTTGTTACTTGATGCGATCCCTACTGAAACTCTAGCAGCATTACTCATGAATATTATAATCTCGAATGCCCCATTTGTACTGAGAACTTATATATTCTGCCAATATAAGGGCCTTCAATGACCCAGTCAAGCTGCCTAGAGCAGCTTTTAACCGTCAATACCATCCAGAATATTTTAGGAAAGTAAACTTTTCATTGATTGGTTAAACAGGCGCGCGTTGCTTTACCAATGTGCTGCGGCGGAAGAGACAAAGTGGCGAAAAGATAAACGGCAGTAAAAGGGAAGATGTAATGATATCCGCGTAGTTTCTTTATACGCCGAATCGATGTTCGCTTACGGCTGTATTAACACACAAGTGTTTGATGCCGGGGTTCACCACGGCTCCACGTACGTATTTCCATGACGGATATGACGTTGTAAATTATATATTAAGAGATGGCAGAGATGCAACTAGAAGAAAAAGTTCCGTCGCCGGGAGTCGAACATACGACCCCTCGCTCCTCAGCGTGTGGTGCGAACCTACTCGGCCACAAAGCGCATGTTCTTCAGCTTGCTAACGGCGAGCTATTGATATACACCATTTACCACTGGCAGTATTCCGAGATTCGGTGACTTCGGCGTGGTCCTTGTTATCAATGGCGAAATGGCGCGAAGGGTCCGCAGGGTGTGCTTTAAAAATCATCGCCCCGCGCGTTGCGTTGCGCGCGCGCCTCAACAGGGCGTGGGCGCTCGTGCACACGTGCTTATCCCGTGATCGCGGTGGTTATTAGGTCTTGGGCTTTCACCGCACGTGTGCGTTGAAGTTACAGAGCGCACGAAGGCCACTTCGCTTGCTGCAGCGGCCGCGCTTGCGAAAGGAGCACGCTGCTCACACAGAAGTAAGAATTGTGAAAGTTGTTCGCGCTCGTCCTGTATATACTTGTGCGTTCGTTCCGCGCGTCCTTTGTTTGGGTTTGAGCAGAGCGCTTTGAGCGTCGAGCTGTGGCAGTTGTTAGTTCGCGCTCTTCCTCTGTATGTTCTTTACGTGCGTCCTTTCTGCTTGAGGAACGTGCTGCAAGTTTCGAGTGGGTTGCCGTCCTTCGCGTCACATAAGAATTTGTTGCTTAGCATTCATTCCTTCGATGTTGTGGTGAACAATGCACAATAAACGCTCAACTACATGTGTGAAGACACGTTTCACTTTTGTGTTTTACCGATTCCTATGACAGAGGCAATCACTCAAGTTTTTTTTATGTGCTCAGGAGACCATTCAGGTAATTCTTTCGCAGGGCTACGTTGACATGTCCAACTGCTTGATCCGTACGAGGAATATTGAAGATCGTAAAAGGCACGAAAAAGTAAATGTGACTACAAAGGGCGTGGACAAGCACAAATGTTTAAATAATGCTTACATGTCAAAGTGAAACAGAAATGTGCTTCACTAAAACGGGACTATCGTGTCTTGGCCCTCTTCGACTGCAAGGTCTTCAGGCCGTCTCGAAACATGTGTTAAGGATACTCCTCGCACTACGCGACATCCGTATGTTTTTTTCTTTTTCTTGGAACAGTATCAAGCACAAGCATGGTTTTGCGGTCGAAAACCCGAAGCCCCTGGTTCGGTTATCAATTGGCAGGAAAATTTTCATTTGTTCGTTATTTGCATCTACGTCGAACTTTTCCTCACGCAAAACGCTCATGCTCTGCTCACAACCAACGACGTCGGTATTGAGACCAGAATTTCTGCTAAACGAACTCTTTACGCAATAGAAAAATACTTCCAAAAGAAAGGAAACAGCCTGATGAAGGGTGGCATCTCTTCACTGTTTTGACGGCTTTTATGGAAGAACGCTGCCGCTTCTATTTTGTTGTTTTAAGCTGAATTGTAGTAATTATGATATTAATGGAAATGAATTAATGTGCACAAAAAAGCACCGATGTTATCGGTGGGCCCCAATTCTGCCACCTCCGCATTACACGTCCGGTGATCTAGCGATTGAGCCACGACAGCGGGCGTTCCACTGATTCCATTGGATCCATTGGCAGGGCTTCGATTTCATAATTCGAATGTTCTGTGTACCGGCCACGCCGACGCAAATGTGTTTTCTTGATGGGTGCTTGTTTAGTGCTTCATGGTGTTGTGTGCTGTTGCCTATGCGCAATTCTAATGCTAATTTTGCTATTTCATATGCTACTGCTATTGCATTATTGCCATAACGCAAGAAATAAAAAAAGAAGCTGCATTATGCCGCATTGATGAGAGCGCTCAGGACTCAAATAGAGAATGCTTCTCTAACATGCGTTTGAATTCCAGTAGAAGTGGTCATTGGCAAAACGTTCTTCTTTTTCTTAATTTTTATCGTGACGAAGAAACTGTGAATGGTACGGTGGCCTCAAGATGAGAATACAGTAAAAGTTCCTTAATTCAGATTTTACGGGACTGGTAAAAATGTCCGAATTAACCGAAATCTAATTTATCGAATGTATGTATAATACAATAAACAAATGTATATTACATGAACTCTCATTCATTTTCTTGGTGAATACTGAAATGGCGTGCTTATTTTGCGTAACAGCAGCATAAAAGTCACTATTTTAGTCACCCTGTGAGTTCTTTTACAACGAACTGTGGCGCAAGACCCCCATGTCTTTATCAGCCCGAAATGTGCTCTGCGTCTGTACACCTGCCTTATTACGTACCGCCACCACCACCACCACCACCACCCTGCGCACATGAAGATACTTTGTTTTTTCGGTAAACGAAAGAAATTTGTTGCAGCCGCTGAAGCCTTGGTCACAAAGAATGCTGTTGTGGATGGCGAACACGCCTTTCTGAACGCCCGCGGCCACCGAGGTGTCACACGCGGTGGTAAATGCATATAGGCATGAAGCGTTCTCGCTTTCCAGTCGTTAGCGTAAGGTTTCGTAATGATGACGATGTCAATGCGGACTGAGCCGCCTTGTTTGGGTTGGGCGCGAACGTCGTCCTTGCGGTTTTGCGCCGCACGTTTGCGGCGCTCTGTGCGCTCCCAGGGTCGTCCGAATTCACCGGGTTGCCTCCGAAAATGACCAAATTAACGAGAGTTTGACGCCATTCAACAATGTATACGCTGGCCGGTACCGGAGAATGCGCCCTAATTATCCAATTTTTCGAATTAACAATGGTCGAATCTAAGGAGATTTTATTATATAACTGCCTGACGACATCGTTAGTGAAACGGAAGACGTGGATTTTGCGATCCCAGTGAGAAAAACGACATAGACATGCAGATCCTTCATTTACGTTGATCTTTGAGAGAAATACCAAGACGTGGAACGATCTTGTTTGCCTAGGCCTAGCGTTTCACTGCAGCCTTTTACCTTCTTAACTTAAGTGGACAAACAAAATTTTCATGCGATTGGCTCGTTCGAAGAGAGCTCCATATTTATTATTCCGACGGTTTAGCTTAATGGTTTCCTGTATCTTTTTTTTCTTTGCAGACAACAATATACCTCCAAACACTCGTGGCCAGTCAATTAGAGGACCACTTCAGTAAGCCAGCAGAGTTCCGGCCTGAGCGGTGGTTATCGAGCGAAGAAAAAGGCTGATGGCTGGGTCCACCAACCTACAGCCTCATTGCCTTTCGGCGCCGGGAAGAGGCCTTGTCTCGGCAGGAGAATAGCCGAGTTTGAAATATTTATTCTTCTTTCCAAGGTATGAACGATACACCTCTTAGTCAGGATGGATATACGTAGTTAGCGTCACACTTAGTTCGAACTTCTAAAACATTGATGCAGCTACTTTAACATACTTCTGCTTTAAAGCAACAAAATGTTTTAAGCCATAAAAAATCGCCAGCTAATGAATGTAACTTGTCGCACTTCTTTTGAGTAATGTCCCCATCTTCCACTTATCTAACAATCGTAACAAAACAGACTCTGGATGCCTCTTAATTAGTGTGTTAACGACCTATGAAGAATGGGAAAGCCTCGTCCTGCTTGCGCAGAAGAGGGGATGATGCGATGACGAGATGCGGTTGCTCACGCTATGATTCATGTTCGTAATAACGGATGTAACCGCGCCGAGTAGACGCATCGATTCGGCACCATGG
The DNA here is from genome assembly GCA_030522465.1 of Rhipicephalus appendiculatus. NCBI lineage: Eukaryota > Metazoa > Arthropoda > Arachnida > Ixodida > Ixodidae > Rhipicephalus > Rhipicephalus appendiculatus. The sequence continues at coordinate 40,262 of JALIZH010012276.1, forward strand.
GTATTCGGTAATGCAAACTCAATGCTCCAGACCATGATGTGCTGTCGCACTAGGTCTATCATCACTCCGCTGTCTCCTGCATCCTCTTGTGCAGTATTAGAGAGCCGCTTTTAACAGCAATACCTGCCCTTTATGAAATTTTGTGTAAAGTATTGACGCACCCGCTCTATGCAGAAAACAAAGATGATGCGCGCTCCGACGGTGTCTGTCCCGCCAAACGAGACATTCTCCGAAGAAGAAGACGTGTTTACGTTTTCGCTGTAGTGGTGAATAAAACAGGGCATTTGCTGTTGCAGTGAACATCCTGGTCACCGGGTTACGGTGTATCGCGGCAATACGCTATTCATTATTACTTATATGTGGTCGTTAAACTCATGCTGAAGTGAAGGGAGAAAGATTCATCCACTGAAATGGGGCATGTAGTGGTTGAACAAGGTCTTCTTTTTTCTCGGTGACATTGGTATAGTATCTAAAGAATCGTAACTGCTTACGGTGTTCAGCGTGTCCCTTCCTCGCTAAGCCGATGGTAACCTAGAACATACGTCCTGGCTGTGACTACCGATCAGGCGGTGGCAAGATTATGTTAAACTGTTTGGATTGAAAACAACTTTTTTCTACTTTTTATCCCCTTGCTTAAAACTTTCCAATATTGTCATCAGTATGGCCTTTACCAGAGACAAACTCAGCGAGGATAGGTTTTCAGAAGCGTGGCTTTGCTTGCAGACAGTGCGACGAAAGATGGTGGACGAATGCCAGAAGGTGCCAGAGTGGTACCAGACGTAGAGATCAAAACTGATCGTATATTGTTTATTAGCGAGCTCTGATGCAGTGGTGGCAGTAAAAACATTTTGTGATAACGGTGGTTTTTAGCTTGCTGTATGACAGCTACGCACGTTGACTATACAAACTCGTTTTCTTCATGTATCTTCTAGATCTTGCTAAAGTACAGAATTGAACACCATTACCCAGATGTTGGATTCTACGAGAAAATTTACATGATACCAGAAGGACCAACTCGACTGTGCTTCAAGCCCCTCAATGATCTTAACCATATGTACATGAAAAAGATATAGGATATGTCGCTGACAACCAGGAGATTGTACTGTATTAGAACATCCATGCAATAAAGTATGCTTAAGAAGCTGTCCCGTGAAACATTGTTATCCCTTTATTGCTCCAGCATTTAAGCGTCTTTGCCGCTTATAAATACACTTCTATACGTTTAACATAGGCGAAAAAGTAGGACAAAGACCAATAAAGGCTCGGGGAGCATTTTAATGTTAAGCGATGTGACACGCCCGTTTGTTTAAAAAAATATGAATGCCTGAGCTGCTATGTTTTGTAATACCTAGTCGTTCTTCAGATTTGTCGTGTCAATACACAAGAGCTCTAAGACGGCTCTGTCTTGGTGTTGACGCCGAGCGTACGAAGTGCTGCTGTTAAAATTGTCGAAATGGTGCGATGGCACTGCCTTGATAGATCAAGCAAATGAGAGGTCGCTTTCATAGAATGTTGCTTCGATAGAAGAGCACAATTCTACGGATCGATTGTTTAAAAGCGATAATCAAAATGCGCATCTTCCAATGTTAGGTACAGTTTGTACTAGATATTAGTACAAAAATACCGTACAAGTAATATCCGCTCACGGTCAGATTGAACGCTGCAATTTATGGCCGCATTTTCTCTTTTGAACGCCAAGATGATTTTTAGTGTCAGTTTTACGTAGCGCGTTTTACAAAATCAATTTAGAACATGCTACTCTCCAGCCCTATCTAGTACACAGTGTTGAAAGCTTTCACCTCAGTCGTAAATTTATGCATTACACGTGTCTACAAAACATGCTCCAATAGATACAGTTCCACGAGCTGCGATATCTGTATGGGTGCGAATTCGCATTTTATAATTCTTTGCCGTTCCACTAGTCTTAATTGCAAGGCATTTTTTTATCAGCATTCCTATTACTAAATTAACAACACTTGTTGCCGGGTGCTTTTATTCACTACGCATATAGAAACAGATACGTGTGAAAATAAGCAAGAACGAGAGGCAATGAAACTACTCTATATTGCTTTTCTACTTCGCTCATACACCATCACATTATTTTTTTTGTCGAAGCTCCTTACCGTTTTTCCAAGAATTTAACGTTGGCTTTCTAATGAGATTGATTTGATTCAAAGCGGTTTACTTGCTTTTCGTGAAAGCATTTTTGGTGTTCTAACGCAATAGGTTTAAGGGACACCAAAGGCAAATATTAAGTCGTCGTAGATTGCTGAAATAGCGCTCTACAAACCTCGCAGTGCTACTTTAGTGCCAAGGAAATGATTATATTGTAATAAAACGACATTTTAGTGGTCCGCACGGCGTTAGCGCACTTCAAATCACACGCCTGAAAACGGGCACCATCGCGTAGCAGTTACCTTGCCCAACGTTGCCCGCCATTACGTAGGGATCAACCATGTTTATATTTAATGTGCTTGAATTTATACCAGCACTTCGAAGAACTCTTGAGGTTGCGGTGCAATGCCCACGCTTATCACAATCTCCCTTTTCAACTTCGTCTGGGTCACACGGTTCTTTTCAGAGATGAAGTTAGCTGCCTTCACCTCGAAGTGCGCCTTATACAAAGCCGATATTGAGCAGCATTTCTGTCGGAGTGCTTACCGCGGTAAGCCTAAAGCTGCCCTTACGCCCCCTCTAAACATCGAATCTAGTTGCCCGTCGTCTATATTGGTAAGCGTGCTGAATGGCAAGCTGCATGTCAAAGTAGTCATTACGAGTAGCTGCACTAAACGCGATGTGTTTTTTCATGAAATGGTTCATGGATTATAATACTATGTACGGTAATGAAGACACATTCAAGCCTGTGTGTTCATATGAAAGCGTAATCAGCTTAGAGTACCGCCATAAACGAACTCGAAATGGTCTTGGTTCCACAGTACGTCTCAATGAAGCCAAGCACACGTTGCCGCCGCTTGCGTCTTTCTCAGGTTACCAACTCGATTTATTCCACATATAGAAATAGTATATCCGGCATCTTCCACATAAAAATCCGACAATCACATAGCTTTATGCGTCTTCCATATTCTTTATTCTTAAGCCTCTCAATGGGGAGAAACTATACGCTTGAAAAAGAACCGTGATGTGGTTGAGTTAGTTGATGCACGTCACAATCGAAGAATTTCAAGAGTTCGTAGTGGTTCTCAGCGCGAGCGCGTCCGCGCTGAAGGAAAGGGGACACAGTGAAGAAATAAATGCATCGTGCCCATAAATGACACTTCAGTCACCATTTCCGGAGGGATTTGAACATTTTCATCACCCCATTTCTTAATTGTGCGAAGGTGCTGAAAATGTTCTAATTATAAGCCCGTCCGGTAATGGTGAGAGGCTTTTAACATATTAAGGCGAAAGCCTTTAATGTCTCATGCTCACGTCCGTCCGGTGTCCGTCCGTCCGGTGTCCGTCCGGCGTCCGTCCGTCCGTCCGTCAGTCCACAGACCCACTGCGCATGCGCCAACCCATTAAATAAAAACATGGTTGATCCCTCCGTCATAGGAATCGGTATAACACGAAAGTGAAACGTGTCCTTAGAGAAGCAGTCGAATGTTTACTGCAGATTTATATAAGAGAGTTTGCACAATGTCTATTGGTGTGTTGACAGTTATAGCACCTCTTAACGTGGATGCATCCACGTTGACGCTTGATGGTACATCTGTATCCCGACGACTAACGTCTATGATGAATGATTAAAGAAACCCTTGTGGTCATGGATGATTGTGGTAGCTGTACGGTGAGAGCGGAGTCATTGAAAGGGGTGTGACAGCCAGAAGAGCGTCAATAATTGGGCGCTGAACTTGGGCTAAGGTCGCCTACTCGCGGCATGTTCGAGTTATTGAACAACGCTGCCCGACCAGAGGGAAACGCAACGCGCGTCGTGTCTTCCTTGTTGGGCGGCTGCGATTTTTCTCGCGCGTCGCACTGCTATTTTGGTATGGACGGATGCTACGAGTGTGGATGCTAGGGGTAAGGTCGCCACCTGGGAGTGTGTTAATGCGTCGGCAAAATAGCACGTTTACTATTCGAAACACGCCGAATGGGACGGACGCGGAGAAACAACGCTTTGAAGAAACTAATCGTGCATCTCATGGTCATAATGCCTTACTTCTCTTAGCAAGAGCACTGTGAGAGGACAGTGGTAGATATAAAAGGCTTGTTTTTAAAGCCTGCAAAGTATGTGACCGTGGCGCAGTGGATAGCGTGCCCGGCATCTGTTGTCGCGGACCTAGAGGTCGTAGGTTCGACTCCCGTTGACGGAACTTTTTTTCTTTGTCTTCTAATCATGTGTATTTTTTCGACGTCATTTCCGTGACGGAAATACGTCACAAATCTTGGTGGACCCCGGCATAAAACACTTTCGTGTTAAAAAAAACCACCTCTCCACCTCTCTCCTCTAGGCATCCCTCCCCGCGGAGGCCACACCCTCACTGCGCATGCGCCTCCCCTCCTCTCTCCCCCTGCTACGCTCCACCCTCTCTCCTCGAGGCATCCCTGCCCGCGCCGTCCACACTCCCACTGTGCATGCGCGTCCCACCTCTCTCTCCTCTCCTACGCTCCCCCCCTCTCTCCTCTAGGCATCCCTGCCCGCGGCGTCCACACCCCCACTGCGCATGCGCGCCCCCCTCTCTCTCTCCTCTCCTACGCTCCCCCCTCCCTCTCTCCCTCGCCTTGCGACGCCGACGCAGGCAGCGTCTGCTAGCGAGTTTCTTGGTTGAAAAAACCGAACTGCTCGCGCTGCACAACCGTTCACTGGCCACCCCGTATATATGGCAATGGATCTTGACCTGCAAGGTGGTGCCGGTGGGAGATTTCTCCTGTGCGTTGTTGAACACCAAAAAATTCGCAGCGTGCGCGTTAACTAAAAGCGGACTGCGAGTCTCTGTGTCCAGTCCGGAGTCTTCGGTCTTTCATTGCACATTAGCAGCAATTGGCATGTTCCAGTAAGAAACACCGCTCCATCGCTGCGTGCTTTACGCATCCCCCAGTTTTAAATGCCAATGCATTTCTAGTCGGGCTATGTCAGGCATCCGGCGTTCGCGTTGTCCGCGGTGGCCTCGGCAGGTGTTATAGTGAGTGGAGAGGAGGAGCGCGCTCTGTTGCGTGAGGGCGCTCGGATCGCGGGGAGCTCGGCGGAGCTATATATGAAAAAAAATTTTTTTTTAAATAAAAAAAAAGAAAAAAAAAATTAAGAAAAAAATATAAAAAATAACAAAAAGAAAAAAAAAACAGAAAAAAAGCAAAAAAAAGAAAAAACAGGCGCTGCGCCGTGCTCCCGACCAGGCTGCAGAAATTAGGCGCCTTTTCCTTCGAACCACTAACACCATATATAAATGGAGTGAAGCGCGCGCGAAATGCGTTCGCATTTCCTCACGATTCCCTTCGGGGAGGTGGGGGGCATTTTTTTTCTTTGTCTTCTGATCATGTGTATTTTTTCGACGTCATTTCCGTGACGGAAATACGTCACTCAAATCTTGGTGGACCCCGGCATAAAACACTTTCGTGTTAAAAAAAACCACCTCTCCACCTCTCTCTCCTCTAGGCATCCCTCCCCGCGGAGGCCACACCCTCACTGCGCATGCGCGTCCCCTCCCTCCCCTCCTACGCTCCCCCCCTCTCTCCTCTAGGAATCCCTGCCCGCGGCATCCACACCCCCCACTGCGCATGCGCGTCTTCCCCTCTCCTATGCTCCCCCCTCTCTCGCCTCGCGACGCCGACGCAGGCAGCGTCTGCTAGCGAGTTTCTTGGTTGAAAAAACCTACTGCTCGCGCTGCACAACCGTTCACTGGCCACCCCGTATATATGGCAATGGATCTTGACCTGCAAGGTGGTGCCGGTGGGAGATTTCTCCTGTGCGTTGTGGAACGATAAAAAATTCTCAGCGTGCGCGTTAACTAAAAGCGGACTGCGGGTCTCTGTGTCGAGTCCGAGTCTTCTGTCTCTCATTGCCCATTACCAGCGATTGGGGATGTTCCAGTAGGAAACACCGGTCGATCACTGCGTGCTTTGCGCCCCCCAGGTTTCTCTCCTGGGCCAACGCGGCGATGAGCGCCAGCGTCAACGCCGCCGCCAGTGTAAGCGTTAGCGCCCGCTGCTTCGCATCTACACATGGCTCCCTTTAGCGGGAGATGGTGTAATCTTTAAGGCGAAAGCCTTTAATGTCTCATGCTCATGTCCGTCCGGTGTCCGTCCGACCTCCGTCCGGCGTCCGTCTGTCCATCCGTCTGTCTGTCTGTCTGTCTGTCTGTTCGTCCGTCCGTCCGTCCATCCATCCGTCTGTCCGTCCGTCCATCCGTCCGTCCGTGCGTCCGTCCATCCGAGCTCTGGCACGGAGCCAGGTGGCCGCCGGGATGCGCAGACGGACGCCGGTCGCGTCGGACTCTATAGCGCTCGCGCTTTGCCTGCGTAGCGTCGCTGTGCCCAGAGTTTGCAATCATTCTGACCGACGCCGTCTCAATGGACCCAGGCGTTCACGGAATACACTTTCCAATTTACAAAGGGTTCGTCAATTTAAGAGCTGGAACGCGGATGGCGTTTCCACGATGCGCAAAGCGCGAGAAAATACTAACGCATGCGAACGGAGGAAGATGAGTCTCGCGTCTCGCTGCGATTCGCGGTAAAAAATTAAAGAAGAAAACACGCACCCATTCGGTTTGTGTCTTATCCCACTGAGAGTGTAAAAGAAAAAAGACATGGCATAATCAGTGGAATGGCCACACGCTTTCGCCGAACACACTTTGGAATGTACAACGTGTCCTTCAATTTTTCAGCACCCTAGGACCTTTAAGAAAAAGGTGGATGAAAGTTTTAAATAGGAACTGGAAATGGCGCATTAAGTGTCATATATAAGCACGATATCGAATCATCTCCACCGCTTACACCTACGATACATAATTTCATCATGCAAACCAGTGATAAGCGATCACGCATTGGCCTATACCTGATACATCATAAAATCATCTTAAGTAAACTATACCTTAATTATGTCATTAATTATTATTAAAACCATGTGCAATAATTATCAGAAGCCAAACACAACGCCCCAGTACTGTATTTCAGGCCATCGACTGCATTATAATTCTTCCCCTTGGGACTATGAAGCGGTTGAGTATAACCTGCCCTATGATGGTCCAAGGGGTAAGATACCGTTCCATAAAATTAGCACTATTGCCCTTTTTGGCGTTCTGTACAACCGTATTACCAAAACAAGTGACAAGCTGTTGTATGACTTGCATTATTCGCCGCCGAAACGTCCCCCGCTAGAATCTTGCGCTGACCTGCTATGCAGTGAAGGCGAGGCAAAGGCAAACTTTCTACTACCTTATGGTTGTTCAGCTGGAAAATTTTTTCGTCCCTTAAAACAAAAACTCCTCTTTTGAAACTTTCTGTATGTCTTGCCAACAAATCATACTATGCAACAATATATAATCCATATTTTTGCTTGGACCGCTACATTGAAAAAATGAAGCCTCAATATGAGTCAAAATGCCATTTTTTCCAACTTTGTCACAATATTGTGGCAAAGGTTTTGCTTCATCCGCTCCCGAAGTATTTTCATCATTTATTATAGGAACCCATGAAACACATGATGTGAATATATTACTCGCAAAAAAAAAAATCTGTGATTTTCATAAAATACGCTAAACATGCAGCATATTGCAATTTTTCGCCAAAATCAAAAAATTAAGAAAGTTAAGACTAAAATGAATAAACTATCATTGCTATGAAAGATCAGTGCCTTAAGATTATGGAAAAAATTGTTTCGTAGAAATTCCTCAGAACAGTAATTTTATACAAATTATTTAGCGCGACGCAGTTTCACTTGGTTGCCCAAAGTTCGAAGCGCCCTCTAGGCAACACAAAACTTTTTTTTGCGAAGAATAACGCCTCAATAACTACTTATCACATTCACATATACCTGGACAATCTTTTTTTTCAGCAGGATCGGAGATGATCGAAAACTGACCTGGTACACTTGATATGGAATGACCCATATATATATATATATATATATATATATATATATATATATATATATATATATATATATATATATATATATATACATGTGCGAGATATGACGGTGACGGCGACGGACAAAATCAGCCGAGAGTGTCCATATACTTGCTATCTCAATAAAAAAGTTTAGGATTTGGTCAGTCATCGCAACAATTACGTCGTAAACGTACTTCCTCAAAATAGGGAAAAAATTGACGGCAGATCCACGAGGTGAATGATGAGATTGGGCGAAGCTCCTGGAAGTAATCATCGGTTAAACCGTGAAATTTCTTTCTTCCGTTAATTCGCCCGATAAAATTGACGTGAAACGATTGATTAAATGTTTTATCAAACTTTTATTGCTGGTTTCCGTTGTCCTTTCATTATGACCGCTTTGTGGTCGGTGAAATGTAAGCTAAGTGGTTCTTGCATACGAGCACACACCGACGGCAACGAGCATCGTCAACTACAAACCTGTATCGCGATATGGTTTTGATTATAAAACCATTGCTTTAGAAAACACCTGGCGTCTTTCGTTAAGCAGCTGGCGTCTTTTCGTTTTGCTTTAGAAACATCTTGCGTCTTTTCGTTTTGCTTTTAGAAAACATCACGCACAGGAGAAATCTCACCAGGCACTACCTTGGAGGTAAACAATGGCTGCTACTGGGAATTAGAGACAGCAGAAGTCGGCTTTTAACACTTCTACTTCTACTAACGTTTCCTACTGGAACATGCCAATGGCTGCTAATGGGGAATGAGACAGAAGAATTCGGCTTTTAGTTAACGCGCACGCTGCGAATTTTTTATTGTTCAACAACGCACAGGAGAAATCTCCCACCGGCACCACCTTGGAGGTCAAAGCGTAAGACTGGTTACGCACTACGACGAGGGACGAACGGGTGCCGCTTTAAGAAGCTTCGCCCCTAAAAGACCACATTGCTTGTAAAAAAATCGAAGGACGCTTGAGCTTCGTCTTCAAGAGCAGAAAGCGACAGCGTAATCGGGCCCCGTGCGCATCGCCTTCACAATTTCTATCCTCGCTTCGGTTCTCGCTGCATGCCTCAAGCCGTACCGTAAGGGAACGAACGACTGCGCGCGTAAGATCGGCCGCTCCAAAGTATGAATTGCACGCCCATTGCAAACACCGTTCTTAAGCGGCCACTACGCCACAATTGTTCCTTTTGCGAATCAGCCAAGGGCCCACTACGCGTTCCGTAAGGCAACACGCGAACATATGTTTGAGCGCTTTGTAGTGGGTGGGCCTTTAAAACACCCACTCGCTGCGCAATTATATTTTGACGTCTTGCGTGATTCGACGCTTCTGAGCGTAGAGTGAGTTGACTGAGTGAGTTGAGTCAATAGTGCGTTAACGTTAAATTAGCATTCTCGGTCATCGTTTATATCCTCTTTAGCGCCAATATCTCGCATAATCGGTGCTATAAGCGGTACCTTTCGACCTTGTACCTTAATTACGAGTTATGAGTGGTTCCAAACTAATCAGGACAATTTAAGTGCGGAAGCACCTTATACGTTCGGCCAGTCGGCGTCTCCTGTCATCGTAGCTCGTCGTGGCGTCTCCTATCGTCATCCCGTTACGGTAAAGTAAGTTGCAAATAGGATAGCTCGCGCGAACACACGCTCGCCTGCGAAAGACAACGCCACCTGCGCTTTACCGAGTGCACGGTGTAAGATATATACTAAGTCTTTATATCTTACACCATGACCGAGTGGCCAAATAATACGGCGCGCTGGCTCAGGAAAAGCTCTGTTTTGCGATGGGCGCTCTCTGCGACCCTGTCTGAAGCTATGAGTGGACACTGTCCTCTGATTGCTATTAACGTGTCCCTATGGGAAACACTGGTGCTTCGCGCCTCACCAGGTTTCACGTTAGTTTATCTGTATTCCGTACACTGCCCAACTATGATGCCATAGCAAGCGCTAACAAAAAATAAAAATAATAAAAGGCGAGAGCACGAGCATGGAGAGAGACAAAGAGATACAAAAGGCATACGAAAAAAAGATAGGAAAAGGAGAGATCATGCATAGCCATGCTCAGTACAGTATTGCAAAGGGAGCGAAAGGGAAGTGAGGTAAGGGAGGTGGAGGTGAGATGGTAAATCGTGCGATAGTTTTGTCTAGTATAGGATAACAGGTGCGAAAAGGGACGTGAGGGTGACCGAGGACGATAAAGTGAATGGGCCGCACCCCCCACCTTCGCCGCTTACTTAGTTTTCCCACTACTTGTGCGCACCTTTCACAATTCATGATAGACGCGACTCACACACACACACACACACACACACACACACACACACACACACACACACACACACACACACACACACACACACACACACACACACACACACACACACACACACACACACACACACACACACACACACACACACACACACACACACACACACACACACACACACACACACACACACACACACACACACACACACACACACACACACACACACACACACACACACACACACACACACACACACACACACACACACACACACACACACACACACACACACACAAAAAAATGGAAGGACACTTTGTGAATTCCAAAGTTTGTTAGGCGAAACCCTGTGCACATGAGACGGGGTCGGTCAGAATAGAGCGCGATGCCCGCGTCTTCTTTCTTGCATGAGTGAGCGGATTGTGGCCGAGCTAGAGGGGAGACCCGTTCACTCTACAGTCTGACGAGAGGCGCGACCGACTCGACCGGCGTCCGTGCTATGCGCCGCTGTGCCATCACATGATTGCTGAGAGAGTGTGAGGGGGGAGAGGCCACAGCTGGCACTGTTCCAGGGCACGGGCGGACGAGTATGAGCCATTGAAGGCTTTCGCTTTAAAGGGACCCTGCAACACTTTTTGAGCATGGTCAGAAAACGCTGCCGATCGGCAGTCGAGGCTCCCGAGAACACGTGAGCCAAATATTACAGCGCAGCATGGGGCCTAGAATTCACAATAAATTCTCAAAGTCAGCTAAAAATTGCTTGCTCTTCTCTCGACAAATGACGCTACAGGCTCAAAAATCACTCGTCTCAGCCATTGCATCAGCCATTGGCTGATTTGAGCATGGCGCGCTCGGTCGTTACTGGGGCCGCCACGGGAGACCGCGACTTGTCCGTGCGTGCCCGCGCGATCGGACTGAAAAGCCGCGTATTCGAAGAAAGAAAAAAAGAGAAAAAGTGCTTAAGGTCATGAGGCGCGCGTGACTTATTTTCTTTCTCCGTGCCATCCCTCCCTGCTGAGCTTCCAGCGCTTTCGACGGGGCGAGAAGAGAGAGTACAGTTGCAGCGTGTGACTAATCTTTGTAACTCCGCTCGTACTCAACGAATTCTAAAAATTCTTGCGGTGGTGAAATCGTGAGGCATAAGCTCCTTTAATGAATCCATTCCATGGCTACTTGGAAAAGTGTTTCAAGGCCCCTTTAATATTCGTTCAAGGTCCTTCCGCGAAAGAGTGTGGGAAGAGGTCAAGGCAACCCCCTCCCTAGCTCACGCCTCTGATCAATAAATATTGAGGTGACGCATCATTCTGCTAGTAACCATGAAGATGAATAGATCGGAACCATAGGTCGGCAAAATGTGGAGCTCACTCCGACTCACCAAAGCAGTATATTTTACGCTGTGGGTTCAGCAGACTGAGACTCACCAGCGTTTTTCTCAGTCGAACTCGCTCGAACTCAGACGCACTCATTTTTTTTTCACCAAAGCGTAAAATATACTGCTTTGGTGAGTCGGAGTGAGCTCCACATTTTGCCGACCTATGGTACAATCTATTCATCTTCATGGTTACTAGCAGAATGATGCGTCACCTCAATATTTATTGATCAGAGGCGTGAGCTAGGGAGGGGGTTGCCTTGACCTCTTCCCACACTCTTTCACGGAAGGACCTTGAACGAATATTAAAGGGGGCCCTGAAACACTTTTCCAAGTAGCCATGGAATGGATTCATTAAAGGAGCTTATGCCTCACGAATTCACCACCGCAAGAATTTTTAGAATTCGTTGAGTACGAGCGGAGTTACAAAGATTAGTCACATGCTGCAACTGCACTCTCTCTTCTCTCGCCCCGTCGAAAGCGCTGGAAGCTCAGCAGGGAGGGATGGCACGGAGAAAGAAAATACGTCACGCGCGCCTCATGACCTTAAGCACTTTTTTCTCTCTTTTTTTTTTTCTTCGAATACGCGGCTTTTCAGTCCGATCGCGCGGGCACGCACGGACAAGTCGCGGTCTCCCGTGGCGGCCCCAGTAACGACCGAGCGCGCCATGCTCAAATCAGCCGATGGCTGATGCAATGGCTGAGACGAGTGATTTTTGAGCCTGTAGCGTCATTGATCGAGAGAAGAGCAAGCAATTTTTAGCTGACTTTGAGAATTTATTGTGAATTCTAGGCCCCATGCTGCGCTGTAATATTTGGCTCAAGTGTTCTCGGGAGCCTCGACTGCCGATCGGCAGCGTTTTCTGACCATGCTCAAAAAGTGTTGCAGGGTCCCTTTAAAGCGAAAGCCTTCAATGGCTCATACTCGTCCGTCCGTGCCCTGGAACAGTGCCAGCTGTGGCCTTCTCCCCCTCACACTCTCTCAGCAATCATGTGATGGCACAGCGGCGCATAGCACGGACGCCGGTCGAGTCGGTCGCGCCTGTCGTCAGACTGTAGAGTGAACGGGTCTCCCCCTCTAGCTCGGCCACAATCCGCTCACTCATGCAAGAAAGAAGACGCGGGCATCGCGCTTTCATTCTGACCGACCCCGTCTCATGTGCACAGGGTTTCGCCTAACAAACTTTGGAATTCACAAAGTGTCCTTCCATTTTGTGTGTGTGTGTGTGTGTCTGTGTCTGTCTGTCTGTCTGTCTGTCTGTGTGTGTGTGTGTGTGTGTGTGTGTGTGTGTGTGTGTGTGTGTGTGTGTGCGTGCGTGCGTGCGTGTGTGTGTGTGTGTGTGTGTGTGTGTGTGTGTGTGTGTGTGTGTGTGTGTGTGTGTGTGTGTGTGTGTGTGTGTGTGTGTGTGTGTGTGTGTGTGTGTGTGTGTGTGTGTGTGTGTGTGTGTGTGTGTGTGTGTGTGTGTGTGTGTGTGTGTGTGTGTGTGTGTGTGTGTGTGTGTGTGTGTGTGTGTGTGTGTGTGTGTGTGTGTGTGTGTGTGTGTGTGTGTGTGTGTGTGTGTGTGTGTGTGTGTGTGTGTGTGTGTGTGTGTGTGTGTGTGTGTGTGTGTGTGTGTGTGTGTGTGTGTGTCGCGTCTATCGTGAATTGTGAAAGGTGCGCACAAGTAGTGGGAAAACTAAGCGGCGAAGGTGGGGGGTGCTGCCCATTCTCTTTATCGTCCTCGGCACCCTCACGTCCCTTTCGCACCTGTTATCCTGTACTAGACAAAACTATCGCACGATTTACCATCTCACCTCCACCTCCCTTACCTCACTTCCCTTTCGCTCCCCTTGCAATACTGTACTGAGCATGGCTATGCATGATCTGTCCTTTTCCTATCTTTTTTTTCGTATGCCTTTTGTATCTCTTTGTCTCTCTCCATGCCCGTGCTCTCGCCTTTTGCGGGTGCAATTAGACAAGAAGAGGAGCTAGGATACATACCTCATGTTGATAAGATGCGTGCCTCGGTGCTGCCAGTAATACTCTATGGGCAACAGTATCACCAGAGTGACGAGTACGACTGAATCAAACAGCAGTAAGCTGCGTTTTTTCCGTATTGGTCATTTTCAAATGCCGCAGTTGGTCAAGCCGTAGTCGCTAAATTTCCTGCTGTAAACAATGTAATACCAGAGGGTTTTGGTTCGTGGAAAAGTGATATTGAAGGATCTTTAGGGGCGAAGCAACTTAAGACCCCACAATGTCCCTCCGTCCATAAACCGCCGTCCGGCCTCTACAGCAGACGTAGCGCAGGTGCATGTGAATAAACCGAAAGATATGTGAACAACGAAAATGTTATCAAAATGGCTGTTAACCAGGACCAACAAAATAAAAGGCCACAACACCGTAAGAACACCGACATTTAACCACCCATCAATCAAAGCATATGACAGAACAAAAGGTTAACCAGAACAAAATAAGGGTGTTAGCCAGAACAAAATAGAAGGCCACAATGCACACTGCTTCGCCCCATCTTAAGCATTCACTTGGTGCATATGCGTGGATTTTTTTAGGCTACATAACTAGGTAGTGTATCTTCTATTGCGGACGCTGTGTTTTCTATATTGGTATTCATACGCTTTGCTTTTCAAATGCTGCGCTATCGTTTCACCACTGCATACTTGGTTCACTACGTTCACCAATTGCCTTATGATCTTTCCTTTCCTTAAATATATGTAGTGTGCGATTTACCAGTAATGTTCTCCCCATTTCAATGAAATTTCTTTGGTAGTCTTTGTTTCGTTTGAAATAAATAAAGAACGAAAAACCAATACGACAAACTTTCGCAGAGACTCGCCTCGCTTCGGCTTTCGGAAGCCTATAGGTCTTAAAGTACGGTTTTTCGTGGCCACGACGCCGCGTCATAAAGCCACGCGCTGACACGCTGCAACGCGTACGTGTGGTCAGGCCTTGAGCCTGTTCCTCGGGTATCGTGCAACGCATCGATATAGCTTGCTCAGTGATACCAACCTGAGTGCAACTTTTATCAGACTGTTAAAAGCGGAGCCATGACTGGAACTACAATTCACGTTAGCCCCACCTGACGCCTGTATCATAGGAGTACATAAGTGTTTCTTGCTTCCCTATAAAACTATGCCTTATCCCTGGAACCACCATTGACGTTTCAGCGACATTGCGCCCACGTAGGGTCGTTTGCCAAAGCAGGTTTCAAGACCTGGCATGGCTTTGTGGACAGAATACCTGACTGCCACGCAGAACGCTTGGGTTCGATTCCTGCTGAGATTCTGATTTTTTTATTATTATTATTTTTTGCATTGGTTGGGTAAACGATGCCTAAGTCTGTTTTTTAGCGCTCACGCATTTAAATTAGCAATGTCTATTCTCGCCGTTCCGGGCTAGATATACTGTGAATCACCTGTGACGTGTACCCATATATCGCGGCCCGTTGTATACCGGTATGTGGCACACATGCCTGAAGGAAAAGGTTTTACGATGTACGCGATAGGTAATCATGTCACGACGAGACAGTAATATTCGTCAGACCCTCTTACCCTTCCATACCAATTTCAGTCTACACCGAGTTCGTACACTCTAACCGAGTTAAGGGGGCGATCATGAGACGTAGGTGGCTAGACAGATAGATAAATAGATAGATAGATACGTATAGGTAGCAACGCTCAAAGTGTGTTTGACTCCCTAGCAAATGCCTCGCATTTAATTTTTAGTTATATTTGCTAATCAGGACCGTAGCAAAGTTCTTCGCATGTATCTATGTAATTGAAGACCATATCAGTGAGATATAAACTACACGTTTGTTATTATCTTTTTTTTATACTTATTTTACCGTTTTAAGCACTTTCATATTTCGCTTGCTTTATGACTAGCGATATATAACGTTCCTAGGCTGGCTAGGTGAGCTAGGCGCTCTCCGCATGTACAGTGTACTGTACAGCATTTTCGCACATGGAGCGTACGGGTCGACGTGTGGCGGCTGATAGGAGCGGCAATTTCCAGATATTTTCGTGTGCCGTGTTGCTCGGATTGAAGTAGATTGGGACGCTGAAAAAAAGGTTTGCCGGAAACTAACCTCCATGTTATTAGATTTCTTCGCGGCCGAAGAGAAGCGGCGGATCGTTCCGTCGCTCCGGCTGCTGCTTATGACTGATGCCGTGTTTACGTTCACCGTTTTAAGGCGAAAGCCTTTAATGTCTCATGCTCACGTCCGTCCGGTGTCCGTCCGTCCGGTGTCTGTCCGGCGTCCGTCCGTCCGTCCGTCCACACCCCCCACTGCGCATGCGCCAACCCATTAAAAAAAAATAAAAATAAAAAACCTCCTCTCCACCTCTCTCTTCTCCAGGCATCCCTCCCCGCGGAGGCCACACCCTCACTTCGCATGCGCGTCCCCTCCCTCTCTCCCCCTCCTACGCTCCCCCTTTCTCCTCTAGGCATCCCTGCCCGCGGCGTCCACACCCTCACTGCGCATGCGCGACATCCCCTCTCCTACGCTCCCCCCTCTCTCGCCTCGCGACGCCGACGCAGGCAGCGTCTGCTAGCGAGTTTCTTGGTTGAAAAAACCGACTGCTCGCGCTGCACAACCGTTCGCTGGCCACCCCGTATATATGGCAATGGATCTTAACCTGCAAGGTGGTGCCGGTGGGAGATTTCTCCTGTGCCTTGTTGAACAATAAAAATTCGCAGCGTGCGCGTTAACTAAAAGCGGACTGCGGGTCGCTGTGTCCAGTCCGAGTCTTCTGTCTCTCACTGCCCATTAGCAGCGATTGGGATGTTCCAGTAGGAAACACCGGTCCATCACTGCGTGCTTTGTGCCCCCCAGGTTTCTCTCCTGTGCAACGCTGCGATGAGCGCCAGCGTCAACGCCGCCGCCAGTGTAAGCGTTAGCGCCCGCTGCTTCGCAACTACACATCCGTCCCTTTAGCGGGAGATGGTGTAATCTTTAAGACGACCCTTACGAAAATGCCAGATATGGCCCATATATCTTTCATATAAGGCCATAAATGATCAAATAAGGGCAGATATAAAGTCAGATATGGCCATATATGGATTTATATGCCGTTATAAAAAAGTTTATATAAGGCTATATAATCCCTTATATGGGTGTATTTATATGTATATAAGGGTACTTAAGGATATATACTGCCATATATGAGAGTACTTATATATAAATAAAGACACTTATAAGGCTATAAATGTAATGTCCGACAATCATCAAAATTAAGGGAAGTGAAGCATTTGCTCGCTGCCTTCATAATTACTTGTGTTTTGGTGGGAGACACCTTGCTGTACATAACGTGCATGTCATGTTTTACACGTTAGGACCTGTAATTTATGTTGGTCATACAGTCACATCGCGCAATACCAATTCTGGTGTATAGCTAGCTAGCTGAATGCAAGTGCACCATGAGCGTGCATTGTAAATCACATTGTTCATGACATGCATGTCATGCTTTTCATGTTACCACCTGCCACTTATGTTTGTCATACAGTCACGTCATGCAGTACCAATTTTGGTGTACATCAAGCCAGTGAAACAGCCGCAAGCATGTCATGAGCGTGTCATGCAAGTCGTCTTGCACATGACGTACTTGCATGCTAATTTTGTATTTTTACTCCTCCTGCCTGGGCCCTCATAAGTCTGCAGTGTATTCTAAATAAATAAGATAAATAGATGTATTAGAAGGCAACCACTCCATCTAGAGAAATATTTCAATTCTAAAATCTTTTTCATGAGTACTACAGCCAAAATGTTGGTATAAGCTAGCTTTGGAAGCAGCCTTCCTTGTACATTTTATATCGACTGGACTATCACTTTAATTATGTTTAGATGAAATGCTTCTTACTTAATGTTAATAAATGCAAAACTAGCGATAAACATGCAAAAGCAACTCGTCATTAATACTTAAGGGTCATATATATCAGCTGTAGGTAGCAATGCATGTATGGGAAACATTTATAAGGCACATCAGAAAATTCCTTGAGCGCACAAGTATATCATTGAAATATGCAGAATACAAGTGAAGTGCCATAGTAGTATGGCGCAAATGTGGAGCACAATGAGATTATGTAGCATTGTATTTGGAATTCTTTATCTACAAACTGACCTATATTAAGGTGTTTCTCGGTCTGTACATCAAGCGTACTTGTGCTGACGTAACATGAAATACATTAAAGCAGCAGTTTTTGTCTCGCTTTCCGGCTGTTGCTAAATACAAAATCTCAGTAGAGGATTATGGCTCAGCAGAACAAGTCATAGTATGTCAGGTAAACAACAATGAAAGGAATACATGAGAAACACCAGTGAACAAAATAAATGTATACATTGAAATAGCTATTAATGCATGGCTAATAGCAAGAACAGCACAAATATAAGACATCACGTGGATTACAAATTATTTGAGGTGTATGTAGTGGTCACTGCACAGGAAAAACTGTTTTATTGAAAGTCAGCTGCACGATATGATGATTTCTTAATATCTAACATGATTGATTTTGCAGAGCAGTTCAATTCGCATGAAAAATTTCGCAGAAGTTCTGCAGGAATTTCCTACGTATCAAACATATATAAGTGAGAGTTTCATACTCTGCGCACTTGGAAGGTTTACAGTTCAAGTAACTTGCACTTCAGGTCAAAGGTTCAGCACGCCATGCGCTTGGAAAATTCAGAGTTAGAGTTCCAGTCGCAGCTATCAAGGGTTCAGTAGAACAGAAGTATAGCATGTAGAGAGGGTTTAGAGTCCTAACACTCTTGGTACAATAAGTTGTGTGTTGTACTACAGAGGTCAAGGGTTTGTTACCCAGCATGCTTGAAAAGCTCAGTTTGTGTCCTTCAGATGCCAAGCGCGTTTGATACCCAACACACTGGAAGGTTATCTGCATACTTTAGGTCAAAGGTTCGATATCCTACATGCTGAGGTGGTCAAGGGTTCAATGCCTCACATGCTTGGAAGCAGGGTTAAAGTCAAGGGAGGCCTGGGGGGGGCCTGGCCCGGGGGCTTGGCCCCCTTCAGCTGCACTACTCAGCTACACAACTGCAGGCGAAATGACACCCATTCGACAAACACTGGAGTTATCTTTTTAAGTAGTAGTGCCTTGTGCGGTAATAGTGCTTGTTGTAGCTCTTCAATTTTCTTAATAATGAGTTAGCCGCGATTGTCGGGTTGGCGTGCCTCGACCAAAAAAAGAAAACGGGCATCTTTGGGTGCTTCCCGCGCAGTGTGGTGCGATGTCTGTTAATTCTAGCGTACCGCAGCTAATATGAACAATTTTATAGGCCCCTTCGAGTATGAATTAATGAGTTATATATATATATATATATATATATATATATATATATATATATATATATATATATATATATATATATATATATATATATATATATATATATATATATATATATATATATATATATATATAACCTCTCTATGAGGGCCCCCCCCTCCAGTGAAGGGAGACGTTAAGCCCTGCTTAGAAGACTACAGACACTGCATCCCTGTACACTTCGAATGTCGAGGGTTCAATACCCTATGCAGCTGGAAGCTTTGTGGTTCTAGTCGCTACATACCCTGCACCTTTGTAAGGTTTGGGGTAGGAGTTGCTGTAAACATTGGTGGTCAAGGGTTAAGTGCCCTACATGCTCAGGAAGATGAAGTTTCGGGCCCTGACACATCTGTTCAGTCAAGGGTTAGACTTATACCGCTAAGTGTCTCCCATGCTGTTCAAACCACTAGTGGTCAGTAACAGACTTGTGCTTGTGTCATCATCTGGAAGCTTACTGTGGAGGCAAACCAGTGGAACTTTGGTGGATTCTGTGCATGCTAAGATACAATGAGAGCTCAGCTCTACATACCGAGTTGCTTGGTTATCAGTTTTCATGCATGGCATCAAGCAGCCAATGTACAAATAGGCATCAGTATGAAACAAACTTACCTCTACATTTTTCAAGTTCATGGGTCCTTATGTAAGTGATTATTGCCTTTTAAAACTACGAAGGTATATAAATTTAGACAGAGAGAAAGGGAAAAAAGATAATGAAAAAGCACTAGGTTAACCAATCAGCTTTCTCGCACTATGGGAGGAGTAAATTGTCAAAAAAGAATAAGATAATAAGGAATGAGATTATGAGTGATGTGCATGCATAATAGCAGAGTTCATCGCTTTACTGTCACATACTGGACAATATATGCTGCAACACTTGTGGTCAGCTGTACAAGAACCTCTCAATGCAATTTTGAATTCTTCATCTTGCACCAAATGACTATGCTTTATGCGTTGAAAATTTCGTACTAGCACCAAGTTCTCTGCATAATTTACCTGAATTCATCTGGGAACCCTTTGCGTTACTTAAGAAGATATAGAAATAATATCACATTCCTATACAGTAAGTCACCAGACCTGTTATCCTTGATCAAGCTATTGCTATTTCTTGCAGTAAACGATGGTCATGAAGATATTATAACTGCAGATATATTTTAATCATGCAGATGTTATAAATACAGTGATTTTCTGAAGAATTTGTGTTGTTTATTTTCAGTCTCTTGACATTGTGCCCCTCATATTGTGTCTGGTTTTTCCACTTGTAGCCGTCCTTATAATATCTTCAACTATACTGCAGTGAAAAAGGAAACGCTTTCAAGCAAACAGCAGTATACCGCATGTAATGGGTTATAGTTGGTGTGGATTTGTACTTTTTTTAGTGTGCAGGCTTGGATGACAACAGCACATATCAAAAATATTTTAAAAAATGACGACGAAAGGAAGAAGTTTAGATTTATCCGAGAGTCAGGCCCACATGAAACAACACTAGCTAGCCGTCCGCGTTGCGCATTAGCCGGCTACGCCACCCGTGCGTTTTTTTTTTTTTAATTGGACACCCGCCCGTGCGCTTAGCTGCGCGAAGGCTTCATTTTTTTCTTTTCCTTTTTTTTTTTTACGACATGCGATCGTACCTGTTATTGCGAGCATATATTTTGCGGTCGTATCTCGTCTACCGTTGCCCTGTTTTCTCGTCTTTCGCAATCGCTTGTAGCATGAAACCATGAATTTTTGAATGTCACTGCCCAGGTACCTGCTCTTTTCAAAGCTGATTAAGATTTATAGCAAGCTCACCTCGACACAAGCTTTAGCAGTTGAAGCTTAATTGTTACCCAATGATCACTTGTGATTTGGTTGACCATCGTGCGAAATCAGTGCTACGCAGTCAACATCCCGGCGTATCGCTACAGATCCGAGACGCATTAGTTGATCTCAATCGATCACTCCGCGCAGAACATAGACTAATTACCTCACAAAGATTTCTACCGTACAGGTGGTGTAAACCCTGGAACTCTAATCTACAGGCTAACGTCGTACGTAGTGGCGACACAACCAGATCACAAGGGCTTGTTAATTCATTTTGCTTCGACGCAACGTACGAAATACTACTGCTCGAAAGAGAAAATGCTGTCTTATGGAAAAGCTCCACTGCTTTTTAGTAGACCTGTGAATAAATAAAAACGCACTGTACGTATAAGTAATCTAGAGCATTGCTGCGGTGGATGGAAAAGTAAGTCGCCCCCGCGCCCGAAGCCTGTCGTCTGCTAGAAAAAAAAAAAAGGCAAACAAAACCAAAAAGCAAATCCGCTGAGGTACTAATTGGCTTGCATCGCGTAAATTGCTCTTCAAGATAAGCTATTATTGCCGTTTTAAAGTACCTTTTTTCGAATAATCTGCGTGTTTTTTTTGTAATTCCACTCGCTCACGCTTTTTTTTTTTCAACATCAATTCTGCGAGCCATAGCCAGATCAGTGGCCATAGCCATCCACAGCCAAAGTCGAATGTTATTTATTATTTGTTCTGTGTCAGCGCCTCGTGTGAGCTCGTTACGTCTTCAAGAACATTAATTTCGCATGAGAAAGCGCCGTGACTCGTTTCTGCGATGTGCAAAGATCGTGCGCAATTCGTGCGCTTGTTAGAGTGCCGTTCACGTGCAAGTCGTTCAAGGGATCAATGGAATGCACTGTACTATGGGCGCTCGGAGGACACCGCAGCTGGTGGCTGACGCCCGTGGCTACTTTCTGCATGGCAACATAAAAGGTAAGTGGCAACAAGTTATTATGCAAAGTACACAACTCAGCGGAAGGCTGTGTTATCGCACGCGGGCGAGGCGTTGTAGAGACGTAGCCTTATGAACCTTTGCGAGTGACAAACCTTGTCATTGTCCACGCTACCGATTCGCTGTGACTACGTTCATACGAGCAGAGAGCCACGGCGCATCGGTACGGTTTTGCGGAAGCAAATTTGTAGCAACTGAGATAACATGCATGTGTGCGATTTTTCTGATGTGCATCGTCGGGAGCAGGACGCAGGCGTCACCCGCATTGCATCGTTAAGAGAGCAAAGCTGCAACACCATTTACTGTGCAGCCTTGTGCTCGCGTTCGCGCGCGATGCGATTCGCAAGTTGGCTCAGTATAGCTTGCCTACCATCGAAGCGATATAATAAGCTGAAACTAATGGTGCAGTGTTGACTATGCGCTTAGACACTGACTTCAGCTAGGTTTGCTTGCACAGCAAGACTAGATTTCAGTGTGAACCAGCTTATCAGCAAATGAGTATTGTCTCAACATCATGTTTGCACTGTACACGTGATCATGTCTTGCTTACCCTGGCACGTAAGGAATTGGAGCACTTTACTTCTGTCAGACACTGGCAAGCTGGGAGGCTGTGAATAAATGGTGCTCCACAGTTTTCGTGAATGCAGGAGTCTAACTGTTCATTGACAAGTTCTTTTGGTTTTTCTCCTGCTAATGAGGCCGCCCACAATCAGGCTCGAGCTTTCGCCTCCTGAGCCCACGGCCCAACCCAGATGGGCATGGGGAATGAGTTAGAGGAACTTAGATGGTCCACACACGATCGTATGGTGGCGTATCACGAAATTACGCAACATTATAGATTGACAAGACGAATCTCTAACTAAACGGAAGGCGCTCGTGTGGAGGCAACTCCACACTGGCACCTTTTCCTCACCAATTCTGTTCTCTCACATCTATCCCACTACATTAACCCCTCAGTAACCTGTGCCGAGCCCCTCGGGCCGACCTCTTCCACATACTTTGGGGCTGTCCGAGTATATGCGTGCATCGTAGCCCGCAGGGCTTGCTAATTACTACGATGCAGCAGGGGGAGGCCACACTGCTCATCTCCAACCCTGACAAGCAGGTCTGGGTCACGAAGCGGGTAGAGGCAGCCGCTATGAAGCAGGGGCTCCTGGCCGACTAACCGTCGTCGCCTCCCGCAATTGAGGAAATTCCTTGGTTTTAATAAAAGTTCTCCTCCTCTAAATTTAGAAAGTCGGGTGTTCAGGTTTTCTGTGAACAACTGTAACAGTTCAAGAGGTAGGCAACTACTGGCCTTTTGCAATGTTTGGATGAACAACATTATATTCAGATAGATATGATTCAATGTGTACTCTTTCTGTAAACATTGAAAGAAAGTGCTCCATTATTCCTATTTACCAATACATTCAAGAAACGTAGCTTGCAGTTTGTCTCAATCTCCACCGTGAACTGAAAGAAATCTGCTTGATAGCTTCGATGTACTTGGAAGCTTCCAAAGCAGAGGGATTAATCACACGAACACAATTTTTTACATAGCACACAAAAATTCTTGGTTTCAGGCTGAAAGAAGTGATGGCATAGTGGGGAAGAGAGACAGTGTCGAGTAGGATCAGGTAGAAGACGACTAAGACGAAGAGCCGAGAGAGCACGTGACAGTGACTGACACCTCGGAAATCAGGCAGTTAGTTTTTGTCAATAAACCCCCTTATAATTTGCTGGAAGTGCTGGGTAGTCTTCGAAGCTGGATCTACGAAGTCGCACCTTACCTCCAGTGTCACAATGCCCGAAGAACCCTCCACCCAAGGTACCTTCCAGATTCCCGCCACTGCATGTCGCGGCGTGTTTCCGCTGCGCTACCCATCTTCAGCGGCACTGACGACCAAGACATTGAGGAGTGGCTGGCTATTTACCACAAGGTGAGTGCACTGAACAAGTGCGATGATGCGGCTAAGCTGACCTATGTAAGCTTTTACTTGGCCGGCATCACTAGTCACTGGTTGTGGAATCACGAATCCGATATTACCAGCTGGGATTCGTTCAAGACAGCCTTTTCGCAAGTCTTCGACCACCCCGCTGTATGAAAGCTCCGTGCAGAATAATGACTTCGTGAGCGTGCTCAACAGCCAGGAGAGACCTTCACCAGCTACATTGAAGACGTTGACTTGTGGAAGCGTGTGAACACATCGATGCTCGAAGCAGACAAGATTAAACAGATACTCAAGGGAATAGCCGATGACGCATTTCAAATGATGTTAGCCAAGGACCCACTAACTGTAGCCGAACTGGTCAGCTTGTGCCAGAGTCTGACGAATTGCGCAAGCAACGCGCCCTTACCTGACACTCTCTGGAACAGCGTGACTCGATTGTGGCCTTGACTCTCGGAGACCAGATTGACATGTTGGTTCACATAAAGCAGTTCTTGCGTGAGCAGGTCGCTCGGCAGCTCTCCATTTTATCGAGCACGCTCGAACCAGCACAGATGCATCATCTGGCCACAGCCATAAGGCACATTATCCAAGAAGAGGTAACTGATGCATTACCTTTCACTCGTTCACCACCTCTGGAGGCTGCACCCTTGACGTACGTGCAGGTAGTCGCAGCCAGAGCACCTCATAAGCCAACTTATGCTCCCTCTCCGCTGCCTGTTCGATTATGACTGGTTCTGTTTGGCCGCCCATTGGCTACTTTTCCTAATCCGTGGCGCACCGCAGACAACTGCCCTGTCTGTTATTCTTGCAGTTAAGCAGGACATGTGCACTGTTTCTGCCACTGCCGCCACCTTCCCGCACCACACAGATACCATGCAAAGATTGTCACACGACTCTCGGCGCTTTAGTGGCACAGCATGGCAACAAGGATCTTCACCAGACCTGAATGATTTTCCAGCCATTGCATTATCTGATTCGCAGAGGTCCCCAATACAGAGGGCCCCATTGGTGTGCCTTGTAATTGCAGAGGGTCCCATTGGCGTGCCTTGAACATGCATTTAGATGGCCTTTTCAAAACACACGTAGATGTTGCCCACTGAAGAGCCTCTTCAAGTCGAGAACATCAATTTGAGACCCTTCTTGTAGTGCTGGATCAGCGTTGAGAGCAGCAGCGCGCACTTCAGTGGTGATGTCGATGGGAATAGAAGTAACCAGAACTGCTGACGTTGTTGACATGAAAGTCCACAACTCGCCTCTGACGATTTAGGGGCTGCAATGTCGTGCCCTCACTTATTTCATCCCAACCACCAAACATTTCAGGCGAAACTTTCTGTGTTACGTACATGATTGTTTTTGTCTGCTTAAGTGCGCTGCTTTGGAAGCTTTCACACCCATTCAACCCTTTGCCTAGTCTTTTTTGGCCAAAAACAATGCAAAATTACCGCTTTTTTTTTTGGCTGACTGATTCTATGCGCATGTAACTCCACTATTACACATGGTGAAAGCGCAAAAGACGAAAGCAGGAGAGGCTTGACACACACGAGCGCTGACTTACAACAGTATTTTTATTTGGAAGCAAGCAACAACATTATAGTGAAAAGCCTGTGACACATCACGTGTGCACAGTCTGCACAAAATTCATATCTCGATGCAAGAAACATAGCTCTTTCCTAGAAAGAGTGAGCAATTGACTGTTTGAAAACACATGCCTCACCTAATATATCAATTAATCCCGCCTCAATGATATCGTGGGTTAACTGATTTTCACTTCGGCTCCAACTGAACACTCATTGCAAACTGGATCACACGTTGTCGTGACAGTGCAAGGCCTACAGTGTGCATCTAAACACCCCCCTCCCCCTAATCTCAGACACATTATAACGATGCTCCTGTAGTCTATCATTAAGGCATCGCCCACTTTGACCAACAATTGCTACCACACGTCAAAGGCAGATTGTAACGATGTTGCTCGAACCGTGGATCCCTGGCAGCCTAGCCGAGGGCAGAGCAACAACCGTTGGGCAAATAAAGTTTATTCAACTCAACTCAAACTGTACCTTTTGCATGCATAGTGAATGAAAGAAGCATAAAACCAGGAGCATGGTTATAGCGTGTCCAAGATGAGAGGGGGGTTTTTAACGTATTTACCCAATTTCAATGCGCGCCTTTTTTTTGGGGGGAAATAGGCCTTAAAATCACATGTGCGTTAGATTCGGGTACAAACCGAAACAGCCCTACAGCTGCCGGTCATCATCACCATTATATGGTGGTAACGCTGGTACCGCTCATTTGTTGCTGGAAACGATGGTAGCACGTTTGCTTGTCGCTTTCTGTGTTGCTGGAACCATTTTCAATCAGTCCCGTGCTGTCACTGTGCATTGTGCGATCTGTCAGCCATGTTGTGCAAGAATGAATGCAGCAGCCACGAAGACGCGTCGAGTCAGCCACGGGAATAGCTTTATACATAAAGTTATTCTTTATGCGGAAGAAAGCAGCAACAGGAGTGCAGCCCGTAATTTTGCCGTGCCGGAGACCTGCATTTGCGACTGGCGAACGCTGAAAAAGTATGTTTCAGTGGACGTCTTCAAGCAAAGGCCGCCATGGTCCGCACGTTGGGTGATTTCCAAACCGTGAAGATAAGCTGGCGAACAAACAAAATGTGCGAACATTTTGTTCATTTGACGAAAGCGCATGCACGTTAGTGGCCGGGTTTAAAGTTTACCACTTTCCCTTTTTTTTCCGTCAAGGAGAACGGGTGCGCGTTAGAATTGGGGTTTGCCGTATTTTTCTTTTTTGGGTCAGGTGAATCGGGTTCGCGTTGGAATTGGGGGGCGTGTTGGAATTCGATAAATACAGTAGATGCACGCTGTAGTTCTTGCACTGTCATGACCATGTGTGATGATCCAGTTTGCAATGAGTGTTCAGTTGTGAGCCGAAGTGAAAATCAGTTAAGCTGTGCGATCATTGAGGTGAAATTAAGTGACATATTAGGCAATGCATGTGTTTCCAAACAGTCAGTTGCTCTGTCTAGGAAAGTGCTACATTTCTTGCGTCGTGATGTGTCACGGGCTTTTCGCTATTTATGTGGTTGCCTGCTTC
Organism: Rhipicephalus appendiculatus; assembly: GCA_030522465.1. Taxonomy (NCBI): domain Eukaryota; kingdom Metazoa; phylum Arthropoda; class Arachnida; order Ixodida; family Ixodidae; genus Rhipicephalus; species Rhipicephalus appendiculatus. The sequence goes on from JALIZH010012276.1 coordinate 67,079, forward strand.
CAAATAAAATACTTTGGTGAGTCAGTGCTTGTGTGTGTCAAGCCTCTTCTCTGTCTTCATCTTATGCGCTTTCACCCAGTGTTACGCAAAACCAACATGCCCAAACAGCTACCTTAGTCCGCTATCACGGCAGCATTTCGAAAAATTCTTGTGGCCACGTGTTCACTGTAGACTCGTACACAACTGCAACATCACAACTAAATATTGACCCCTGGGTGGTTTAGACGACCTTTAAGTGTACAGGAAGAGAGCAAATACTGCATAATATGCGAGTACTGCTGTTTTCAGTGAGTGCTGTGCATAAAGACTTAAGAATCTGTTACGATGACAACTTTCAGGGTTGATGGGCTGAGTTTTCATAGTGCCATAACTGCCAGCAATTCACCACAATAGCGATAACAAGTCAAGAACTCTCAGTGAGAATACCACCTAAAAATCTCGGAATATACGAATGCCAGCCTTGTCTTCTTTTTGTGAGGCATCTGTATCTATGACATTTCTTACATTTACTTCCTCTTAATGATTTTGTAATAGACCATTTAATGTATTGAAAGGTAAATATATTGCATGGTTTGAGTTGTCATCACAAATAATTTCAAGATTTCCTCTACATTGCCAGTAGCAGGAACCCCACAAATGCATACATCTAATAGGTCAACAAGTGTCTGCACCAAAGCACACATGTGGTGTAAGGAACCACGGCCAGTTATTCTGAAAAAATAACACAGGTTGAGAGATGAAAATGATTTTTAGTTTTATAGGAGATTCATTCTTTTTTAGAAATGTTTGTGCAGTTAATATCTGAAATTTCACCAAAGAGAAGGCAATCTTGCTTGTAAGTATAGGACATTGTTGACGATGCATTTTGAAAACCCAAGGCATAACTGTAGAGCCTCTCTTTCCAGAAGTACAAGAGGGTGTAATTTGTTAGCCGGAGCACCCTAATATAAGACACATCTGGATTCTAAAACTGGGCATGCATACAGTTCATATATCGTAACAAGTGTGTCTCTTCGCATCCTCAATCGACTGTTGCCAAAAGTGCACAGTACACCAACCGCCCGTATTCCTTTCTTGGTTATATATTCAGTATGTTTACACCAAAAAATCTAGTCATCCTAAATCACTCATAGGTATTTTACCAAAGGCACTTGGGGTATATGTAGAATATACCCCAAGTGCACTTCACTGGGTTATAAAATGAGGAAACTATGACTGCACTCTGCATTGATAGTCTGGTGCTTCCTTCCTTCTTTTGTGTAGCACAACAAATTACACCATTTGATTGTAGTCATGGATTCAACGAACTATCGTCTGGCGAGGAGTGAACATTGTAGAAAAAACAGCTCTCGCCAAAATCAGGGGCATTATCAATTTATTTATTCAACATTTCAAAACCCGTTAAGGTTTCTTGTTCATGATGGATCGAATGTACAAATAGTCGTCCGTATGCACTGGTAAGATTGTGCGGGCACCTTGCCTGCTTCTTTAACATGTTGCCACGTGTCCCGTTTAGTGTATTATTTGTAGATTGAATGTATAGCGATTCCAGCAGTAGTCAAGAAGACAATGATTTCTCCGTGGCGACGATTCTTGTTGACGTCTAGTCATATATGTGGCCTGTGTCAACGGTGTGTTTGGCCAACGCATTTGAGGCAACATGTCCTTTGGCAACATTGTTCAACTGCTTTCTAGGACGCTGATCAAAATTCCCGGATTCATCAGTGTATGAAGCTTCACAGTGTCAAGGCACCGAACGGTGTGTTGACACTGTTTGGTAACAAAATCAAATGACAATTTGCTTACCAAACGGTGTTGTGACACCATTGAGTAAGCAAATCGTCCCTAAAGCAGAGAAACGTTTGCTATAAGCTTGCAGTTTGGAAACCACAGCCACCATGAAAAACAGAGAAAATGACTTGTTTTTCAGACTTCCAGGATATTGTGCTTCATGCGAACATGCCAAGCTGCCAAGACTTGCAAAGAAAGATGTTCAAGTCAAGAGGCCAAATTCTCGTTTCTTCTCACTAGAAATGCTTCACCAGCCCCCAGTACTTCAACCGGTGTTGTTAGCCTGTCATCTTATGGCTGGATTCATGCGAGATTGCAGTGCTCAGCAAAGCACTTAATTTCAGCATGGCATTCGGTGATAACACCAAGGTAATTATTTGCACAGGGAGCAGGCAATGCTTCAAGTAGAGCCTCATCTACGAGACGAAGCCCGCACCCTTGCCATGGGGATTCTTTCAAATTTCTCGACAAGCAAGTCGCCGGGGTTGACACCGCAGGAAAGTCAAGCCGTGAGAAGACTCCAGCAGAATGAGTATCCTGCCAGCCGACAAAGGAAATCCCACGATCATTTAGGCTGAGATAAGTACAAATCCAAGATGTTGAACCTCCTCCAGGATGCACGAAGCTGAGCCAGGACCCTACCAGGAAAGTACTTTGAAAATTGCTGGCCGACATCTTCAAGTTCATCCCTCCAGACAAAAAGAAACTACTAGTGCAATAAACATACACTCGCCAAGGTAAAAATAAAAACAAGCATTGACGTTTCGGGCCCCGTATGGGTCCCTTGATCACAATGAAGATGTTCGCATGGGCATGCGGCTATTTATCCGGTTGAATAGCCGCATGCCCATGCTAACATCTTCATTGTGATCAAGGGACCCGTACGGGGCCCGAAACGTCAATGCTTGTTTTTATTTTTACCTTGGCGAGTGTATGTTTATTGCACTAGTATGATTCCTCGCCAGACAATTGTTCGTCAAACGCTTGAATAAAGAAACTACTACCAGCTTCTGTGCCATAATGGTATGGCTCCCACTGTGTATGGTTTACCTAAATTACACAAACCAGATGTGCCACTCAGCCATATCATGGATTTCACATGCTCGCCCCTTCACAACCTTTTCAAGTACTTGCTTGGCATTTTTTGTCCTCTGGTTGGAAAAACGTCCACGCCCATGCGAGACACGACACACCTTGTCGCACTTCGAAAGGCGTATTTAATTCATGGTTGGGAAGACGACAATGGCTGCATTGCGTTCCTGGATGTTCTCATGGAACGCACACCTACCAGCCTCAACACTTCTGTGTACAGGAAGCCCGCACACACAGGCAGATGCCTTTACTTCGACTCGGAGCATCCCACGGGCCAGAAACGTTTGGTAGCAGCATCTTTATCAATTGGGTCTTGTATTTGTGGTTCGGGAGAAGAAGCTTAGACAAAAGAATTAAAAAGAATAAGAAAGGATCTCGAGGCTTACGGGTGCCCCGGTCAACTTCTCCGAAAGCTAGTATGCTGTTAAGCTGAGCTCTGTAACAAAGAAACCCCGGAAAAATAAAGAGTAAAACTGATGGCCATTCCGTACACACCTGGAGCAAACGAAGAGACGGCGAAAATTTTCAAAAATTGTGATGTTCAAATTGCTCATGTACCTTCAAATAAGTTCAATAAATGTCTTGTTCATGCTAAAGATGTTTTGGATTGCACGTGTTTCTCATGGGCTGTTTGCAGTATTCCCAGCGGAGACTGAAGCTTCATAAATTAGGGAATCCGGGAATTTTAATAGGCACCTTAGACAGCACTGAAATGACATTGCCAAAGGACATGTCTCAAACGCATTGGCCGAACAAGCTGTCGACACAGGCCGCACAATGAATTTTCGCCGCCGAAAAATGATCTTTGCTCCAACTACTAGAATCATTATATATTCATTCTACTAATCGTACTCTAAACTACACACGTGGCAACATGCCAGAAGAGTAAGCATGATGCTTGTGCAATGTAACCACTACATAAGGACGGCTTTTTGTACATTCACTCCACCGTGAAAAAAGAAACCTATACATGTTTCAAGACGTCGATAAAATTGTTTTTTTTTACCCGATTTTGGTCTGTGCTCAGCTTTTTTTCTCCTCCATTTTATTACACATCTAGTGCCCTTTTGTGGTATGGTCAGTTAGGAGGCAACAGAGAAGCGATCATTCACGGACGTTTGTTGATTATTATGATTGGTACGGTACCCCGTGAAACTTCGGCATTTTTAATCTATGTAAGCACGTGTCAGTTTTGTGGGAGATACGAGCCTTTCTTCACTGTATAAAAATATCATCTGTCGTAGCGGCAACTTGAAACGTCTGTTGTGCTACAGATATTCCTCACTGCATTTTTTTTCTAGATGTTTAGCTATCATCATATATCAGTGTTACTGTATTTCTTTCTAAGCTGTTTATTGTATTTACGCATGTAATGATTGCAATGCAGAATTTTTGTCACAAAAATTTCATTTTTTTTCATCCTGTGTAATGATCACACTGAACTTTCTGTCATGTGATGGCAGCTCAGTGCCATGCAGGGGCGTAGCCAGAAATTTTTTTTCGGGAAGGGGGGGGAGGGGGGGTGCACCACTTAGATTTCGGGTGTGGCACCTCCTTGAAATGTTCATTTTGCACTCTGTGTGCCATGGCGAAAAAAATATTGAGGGGGGGGGGGGGGGCACGTGCCCGGTGTGCCACCCCCTGGCTACGCCACTGGTGCCATGTGTCCATTTGTTTGCATGGCTACCACCACACAAAGCAGTGCAGTGGCATGTTGCTTTTTGTTGTGCTGTGAACCCGGTGTGCAACTCGCGCGTCTCTCGTTAAAGGCTACTGGGTATGTGCTCGAGCACTGCGCTGTCCCACATTGTTTTTCTAACAGCAACATTAGGCTCACTGTACCTCAGAATAGCAAGACGGTGTGGCTGTACCGAAATGTGTGGGAACAAGCACTGGTGCATTGTCAGTGCTTGCCTGCAAAACTTTTCGGTTGCTGCACATAGTGCATTAATCAACGATGTATTTCTTTTCTTTGTTGTCACTACATTGCCGATGTAAAGTGGCATTGCACGACACAATTTTTTTGTTCTGGCATGATCACTAGCTCATCTGGGCCTTGCGATTACTGCCTCCTCTGTACTGCGCATGATCAATTAAAAGTTACTCTTGGCCCTAACTTTAACGTTTCAGAATGAGTGCTGATTTGCTGCGGTTTACTGTTACGAATATATCCAAGAAAGAAATAACGGATCAGTGAAGTTTTCAAAGCAGGCCTAAAGGCGAGTACACAACTGGTAGCATCAGTTGTCACGAGAGTGTCGGCACATGAATTGGCATAGAAACAGCTAATCAGATATGCAGGCAAGCTAGACGGTTACATTGAACTATGACAAGCTTCTAATAAGTGAAGAGGTGGCGAACGGATGCAGTGATTACGTGGGCATGCCGAACGAAAAAGTTGTGACAAGACAGTCAGTGCTATCTGTTGTATAAGCCATGAAATAACGAAAGCAACTGCTGCTTCCCCGAGGATCATCCAGTATTTAAAAGAGCGCTACTAACTTCCGAGACTGTTGTTCCACGCATCGATGCACGTGCAGCCTCATCAAAGTAAAGCAAGGGCCATGACTAGGGCACCTATGCGGTATAACGCGATACGAATAGGGCACACGTGCTCGTAGAAAAGCTATTCTGCGAAAAAATCAGAAATAAATCACCGCTTTTTCTTCAGTTATTTGAGCAAGAACTTCATTTATCGGGTTTGGTGGCCAACGTAGTTCATTAATTCGGGTTAATAACAACACTGAACCTTATAAGTGCCTGCCAGAAATTAAGAATTTCTTTGCTAAATTGGAAAATTCGTATAATCAAGTTTCATTCTATAGAGCTTTAAGTGTATTTCTTATAAAATATAAGGCCAATATCAAAACTGATCGCGACTGGTGTGCAGGAAACACAACTGCTCTGTTAAAATAGATGGGAACTACTTGTCAAAAGGAAATGGCAAAATTTGAATTAAGGCACATTGAACCAGAATATCTTGGAGGAAAATGCCAAGTTATCTGAGACATACAGCTATGCAGGTTATTTCTTGTGTGCAGTGCGCAGTGTCTTTGTGAAACTATAATTAGCTGCAAAAAACTATTTCGCCTCTTTGCAAGGAGAGGCACCACAGGCTGCCCTTGAATTTAGTGCTGTAAAAAGAAAGAAAAGGTGGATACAGCAGTTTTCTTGTGAACAACGTGAAAGAAACAGATAAGCACCGAACATTACACAAATGTAAGGTGATCTGCTGGTTCAAGTGCGATTACTCGTTACTTTCCATGGCATGACGCTGCCACAACATGCCCATTTTGTCACTTCCTTGTCATTGTAAGTTCTGGTGTGACATAACAAAGCGGCTACGTTTTCTGCGCACCAAGTGTAGTCGGTTTTGGCATTAATCTGAAAATTTGATGGTGACTATCTCAAACTATGTGCAACTCTTGTCATTTCTAAAAATGGGTGTGCCATCAATTGGGACTGCTTTTCCATATATACGATGGCCTTCAGGGCAATTATTAAAAAGCTAATTAGCAAGCCTTTTTAATTCATCACATCAATGTCACTTTATGTGGAGGAAAGTATCTCTTCCTTGACTTCAGTGGCGTAGCCAAGGGGGGTTGGGGGGTTCAAACCCCCCCAAAATTTTTCAATTTTGCTTGCGTATATATACACGTACACATACAAACGCACACAAGAACACGATAAAGTATGGTTGAACCCCCCCCCCCCCGAAAAAAAATTTCTGGCTAAGCCCCTGCTTGACTTATATTTCGTGTGCAAAAACAACAGCAGCGTGACAGTAATAGCATTTCTATAAAAAATCTGTATTGCTAAAACACCTGTGTAAAAGGCAACATGTTTACAAGCAAATATATACATTGAAGATCTTAAAAAGGGCTGCTTCCCTTTTTCTTGAAGTTTTGTGATCCTCCATTCACATGCCGTGCTTTTTTTATATTGCAGTTCATGTAAAGCGAAGTGTACATGTGCCTTTTATACAAATGTAGGTCATGTTCAGCCTGATTGGTTGGTTATCGTAAATGGTAGCCATTGTTAGCATTCCGACCTCTACTTTGATTCTTCGCCCAAAAATTTTATCTCGCGTAATGATGGCATCCTCAAGACTGGGTCAGTTTTCCCACAAAAAACTAAATCATTACGTCAGTCATATGGTAGAGTTAAAACTTGATCTATTGAAGCTCGATTTTATGAAGTTTCTGATCTAACAAAAAAAATTTTGAATCCCCAGCAAACACTCGCAGGGCTCAGTGTTATCATCAACCCAAATTAATGAAATAACTTGGCCATCAAACCCGATTTATTGAAATTTTTCCAGAAATAACTGAGTAAAGAATCGGCTTCCTTCCGATTGTGCAGACAAGTTTTTGTCCGAGCGTGCGCTCGCCATCGCGTTAAAACGTTTGGCCACCCTACTCACAGCCCTGTTGCTCTAGTATGACAAGGCTGCACACTGTACCCATGCATGGAGTAATGGACTCTGCTGTCGGCAGCACTCTTACGTAGCAGATGGTGCTATGGGTAGCAGCGATTGGTCCCCTAATTTCATGGCACTAGTAGTCTCCTTGCAACTTTCTGGCTCGGTCTGTTCACACAATCACTTTTCACATGTGCAGAAATATATTGGTGTTGGTGGGAAGAATGACTGCGTGGCAGCTTTTTGTTGTCGCTATATTACAATTTTAGATATCAAGGAGCCAAAAAATCGCTTCTCGATTTTACGAACTACCCGATTTAAAGGGGTCGTGAAAAGAAAATGAGGCTGCCTGGTTGCAGTTTTCCCTCCTTCAATAAGGATTAGACATGCCGTTTCCGAAATATTTCAGTGCAATATCTAGTCTATAATTAATGATGCCCATTTCAAATCGCAGTTTTCTCGGGCTACCAGAAAACTACCGGCCACCATAGCCACTAACGTGTCACGTCAGTGTGGCGTCATTAAGAGAAGTTATAAACAGAGCATTAGCTTTCTTTTGCTCTAAAATAATGGATTTGTAGGAACCTAGGAAAGAAAAAAACAGCACATCAATTTTTGCGCTGTGAGTTGTATGCTGTGCAAGTATGGCAAGTGATCTGCTTGGTTCCGCTTTGAAGTACATCCTGGCTCTGTCACGTGTTGCCTTCGCTTGCTCGGTGCAGCGTCCCATTTTTTTTCTTACTGATTGTGTTAGGTTGTGTTTTACAGCTCGTTTTGGATAGCTTAGTCTTCGCTATGCCTACCGTGTGTGTCGTCATACAGTGCCGCACTACTTATCAAAGTGGAAACAATGTTCGTGACGTCGTTACGGCACTGCAATCAAAGCGGTTGAAATGCTGCAATCCTAGCTCAGTCAACTATGGCACAGCAAACATCGCTGCATGGCCATGTTTTGTCGACGACAGAGACTTTTCATTGGCCGACTTAAAGTGATGTCAGCTGTACAGTTGAGGCGAATGTGAGCTGGGAAATCAGTATTGTGCTTTTATAGCTATTAAATGAACCCGGACAACGAAATGAGTCGAGGTGTAGTATTGAATGGACGGCCAGGATTCTGAATACACACGCAGTTGAGAATTTTCGGGAAACATTTCACGACCCCTTTAACTAATTTAATTCAAGTGTCGTCAACACTTCATTAGATTGAGTTTCGACTGTAATCACTCCATTCTTCTATACCTGTTACATTCGTATGAAATTTAGCAAAAGTTAGTTTGCCTAAAATATTTTTTCCTCGTTCTTGTTTCAATTGGGCAAATTTAACTACCACTATAGGGAACAGTAAGGCACAACGACATCACGTGGCTAAGTAGGCTGATAGATGACTGTCCAGTGTAGCATGCAGCAACTGATTTATTCTCTCGAAGGGTTATCACACAGGACTGCAACCAAGTGGAGCTGAAAAGATGATGGCTCCACAAGATATGACACGACCCTTTCCTTTTAGAGAAAATAATGCGAATGAAAAAAAGAATGTACATGTCTGCCTTTGGGACATGCAGACGTGATGTTCTCAAACAGATGGTCCGAGCACCTACTTGTGTAACGGACTCAAATGTAACATAAACCCAATTTTAAGCTGGTAAAAAATGCAGCATATGCCTCCTATTTTTTAAATCATAAAAGAATGCACCATGCAGAATTTACATTTACAATTTGACATTCCCTGACACGTAATATTTATTTTCGCCATCCTCACACATGAGCAGCATGCTTTTTAAATAAGTCTGCAGCTATCATAAACAGATTGTTGCACATGCCATGACTACACCAATGCATTGTTTGATGCATACAATATTCAGAATACGAGGGACACTTCTTATGATCTGTTGTGGCAAAATTTTATATCTGAAGCTTTTGAAAGGAGCTTTCCCATTAAAGCAGCACATTACTGTCGCCACTCTCTATCATAGGTCGGCACTTTAAGGGAGTACTCTCTCAAACTCACTCACCACAATTTTTTCAGCCTTCGCACTCACTCACGTTCACACTCACGTCCACTCACACTCATGAGTACTCACTCACATTCACACTCACACGCATGAGTACTCACTCATACTCAACTCACCACGTTCAAATGAGTGTGAGTGAGTGTGAGTTGAGTGCACTCATGAGTGAGTGTGCCGAGCTATGCTCTCTATACATTACATATGAACTGTTTAGTGACCGCTTTGTTGATTGCGTTACTGTTGTTACGAGTGCTACAAACACAGTTTTGGTCGAGGAATCTATTGTAATGCACACGGAATTTTCGTACCTGCCTATAGCTCAGTAACTATGCTACTCATGTCATTTACATTCCGGTTAAATATTGGTGCTTGAAATGTGATAAGCTTATTATATCTGTTAGGGCTCTAGGCGCTTTTTGCATGTTGCACAGCCGCCTAATAACTGTTCCGTTGTCAGTTGATTTCAGTATTTGTGTCCTGCATGAAAATTTTGGCTCACATAAAATTGGCTTTTGGTTTATTTCAGATGGTTCGAGTTCACATGAAGCGTGAAACTGATCCTTCCAAGAAGGCAAAGCGGTTGGGAGCATGGCGGACAAGCTGAAAGTTATCAGAAGGCCGAAAGAATAAATCGATGGTTCATCTGCATGTAGAACCATTGTCAAGTGTTATCATGTACTGTTTTATCACGTACTGTTTTTTGCAGCTGTGTAATATATTTAAACAGTCCGAGTTTATCGCAGCAACTCATGTGGTTCATTAGCGTTTTGATTAACTTCTTTATATGATGTCTCTGAAGCTAAGGCAGTATGCATGTAACGAATTCGAATTATATCATGAACATAACTTCATGTGGTTGCATAAACCAGTTGCATAAATCAATATGATCTTTCCTGGAATGACACGTTCTGTGCGAAATTCACACACTAGTTTTCTCTGGCAATAAGCACGGTGGCTGCGTAAAGCGTCTAATACAAGTAGTGTTAGGAACCATTCCAGGTGGCTGACGCCAACAGACTCTCAATAAGTACAGTGAAACATGGCCTATTTGATGGCAGCACTGTTCCTCAAATGTACACCATATAGGAGCTCTAGGTCCCTATCTTTAGATGTTTAAAACTGCCCAGATATGGCCATATATCATCATCATCATCATCATCATCAGCCTGTCTACGCCCACTGCAGGGCAAAGGCCTCTCCCATGTTTCGCCAATCAACCCGGTCCTGTGCTTTCTGCTGCCACGTTATACCTGCAAACTTCTTAATCTCATCTACCCACCTAATTTTCTGTCTCCCCCTCACGCGTTTGCCATCTCTTGGAATCCAGTCAGTTACCCTTAATGACCAGCGGTTATCCTGCCGACGTGCTACGTGCCCGGCCCATATCCATTTCTTCTTCTTGATTTCAACTATGATATCCTTAACCCCCCGTTTGTTCCCTGACCCACTCTGCTCTCTTCCTGTCTCTTAAGGTTACACCTATCATTTTCCTTTCCATCGCTCGCTGCGTCGTCCTCAGTTTAAGTTGAACCCTCTTTGTAAGTCTCCAGGTTTCTGCTCCGTAGGTAAGTACCGGTAAGATGCAGCTGTTATATACCTTCCTCTTGAGGGATAGTGGTAGACTACCATTCATGATTTGATAATGCTTGCCGAATGTGCTCCATCCCATCCTTATTCTTCTAGTTATTTCACTCTCATGGTTCGGCTCCGCGGTTACTACCTGTCCTAAGTAGACGTACTCCTTTACAACTTCCAGTGTCTCGCCACCTATTGCAAAGCGCTGTTCTCTGCCAAGATTGTTCCACATTACTTTAGTTTTATGCATATTAATTTTCAGACCCACTCTTCTACTTTCCGTATCCAGTTCAGTAATCATAAGCTGTAATTCGTCTCCCGCGTTACTCATCAATGCAATGTCATCAGCGAATCGCAGGTTACTGAGATACTCTCCATTAACTCTTATCCCTAACTCTTCCCATTCTAGGGCCCTGAAAACCTCCTGTAAACACGCGGTGAATAGCATTGGAGAGATCGTGTCTCCCTGCCGTACGCCCTTCTTTATTGGGATTCTGTCGCTTTCTTTATGGAGGACTATAGTGGCTGTGGATCCGCTGTAGATTTCTTCCATTATGTTTATATACGCTTCGTCGATGCCCTGATTCCGCAGTGCCTGAATGACTGCTGATGTCTCCACCGAATCAAATGCCTTCTCGTAATCTATGAAGGCTATGTATAGGGGTTGGTTGTATTCCGAGCATTTCTCTATCACCTGATTGATAGTATGAATATGATCTGTTGTTGAGAAGCCTGTACGAAATCCTGCCTGGTCCTTTGGTTGATTGAACTCTAATGTCGTATTAATTCTGTTAGCAATTACTTTTGTATGGCCATATATGACATTATATAAAGATCACATGTGTGGGCATATAAAAGTTCCCCAGATATGGCCATATAAAGTCATATATGGGTATATTAAAAATTGGGCAGATATGGCCATATAAAGCCATATATGGGCATATTAAAAATTGGGCAGATATGGCCATATAAAGCCATATATGGGTATATTAAAAATTGGGCAGATATGGCCATATAAAGCCATATATGTCATATATGTCCATATCTGCCCAATTTTTAATATAACCATATATGGATTTTTTTTATATAAGTCCAGATATGGGATTTTTTGTAAGGGGAAAGCCTTTAATGTCTCATGCTCACGTTCGTCCGGTGTCCGTCCGGTGTACGTCCGACCATCTGTCCGTCCGTCTGTCTGTCTGTTCATCCGTCCGTCCATCCATCCGTCCGTCCGTCCATGTCCGTCCGTCCGTCCGTCCGTCCGTCCGTCCGTCCGTCCGTCCGTCCGTCCGTCCGTCCATCCGAGCTCTGGCACGGAGCCAGGTGGCCGCCGGGATGCGCAGACGGAACGCCGGTCGCGTCGGACTCTATAGCGCTCGCGCTTTGCTTGCGTAGCGTCGCTGTGCCCAGAGTTTGCAATCATTCTGACGGACGCCGTCTCAATGGACCCAGGCGTTCACGGAATACACTATCCAATTTACAAAGGGTCCGTCAATTTAAGCTGGAACGCGGATGGCGTTTGCACGATGAGCAAAGCGCGAGAAAATACTAACGCATGCGGCCGGAGGAAGATGAGTCTCGCGTCTCGCTGCGATTCGCGGTAAAAAATTAAAGAAGAAAACACGCACCCATTCGGTTTGTGTCTTATCCCACTGAGAGTGTAAAAGAAAAAAAGACATGGCATAATCAGTGGAATGGCCACACGCTTTCGCCGAACACACTTTGGAATGTAAAAAGTGTCCTTCAATTTTTTTAGATGTGAAGCATCTTATGGCGGAGCTTAATCCAGTGTGCGGCGTGACATCCCTTACTGCGCATGCGCAAACCCATAAAGAAATAACCTCCTTTCCCCCTCTCTCTCTAGGCATCCCTCCCTGCGGCAACCACACCCTCACTGCGCATGCGCCTCCCCTCCTATCTCCCCTCCTACGCTCTCCCCTCTAGGCATCCCTGCCCGCGGCGTCCACACTCCCACTGCGCATGCGCGTCCCCTCCTCTCTCTCCTCTCCTACGCTCCCCCCTCTCTCGCCTCGCGACGCCGACGCAGGCAGCGTCTGCTAGCGAGTTTCTTGGTTGAAAAAAACCGACTGCTCGCGCTGCACAACCGTTCACTGGCCACTCCGTATATATGGCAATGGATTTCGACCTGCAAGGTGGTGCCGGTGGGAGATTTCTCCTGTGCGTTGTTGAACAATAAAAATTCGCAGCGTGCGCGTTAACTAAAAGCGGACTGCGGGTCTCTGTGTCCAGTCGGAGTCTTCTGTCTCTCATTGCCCATTAGCAGCGATTGACATGTTCCAGTAGGAAACACCGCTCCATCACTGCGTGCTTTGCGCCTCCCCAGTTTTCTCTCCTGCGCAACGCTGCGATGAGCGCCAGCGTCAACGCCGCCGTCAGTGTAAGCGTTAGCGCCCGCTGCTTCGCATCTACACATGGTTCCCTTTAGCGGGAGATGGTGTAATTTTAATAGATGCGGTATGCGACAGCATCGGTACTCATCGGAGAACACTCTTTCGGGTCTGTGGCGGAACGAGACAGTTTTCGCACCGTGTGCTTGCAGGCACGGACAAACCGGCTTCGTGTACGAGCTTCAAAGCTGCATCGATTGCGGCTACTCGCGATGCCTGCGCTGCTGTTGGCACCATTATTAGGTTTATTGCATTGCGATAACAATTAATGGTAGACAGCTACTCGTGAGTGTAATCGATTCTCAGCGAACGGACCGATTGTGCGGGAGGCAGTGGCGTAGGCAGAAATCTGATTAGGGAGGGGGGGCACGCATTTGATCCGACGTGGGGCCCGGGAAGGTAAGTGTGGTCGAGTGCCACTTTTTGTGCTCTGTATTCCATGGCAGAAAAAAAAAAATATATATATATATATATATATATATATATATATATATATATATATATATATATATATATATATATATATATATATATATATATATATATATATATATATATATATATATATATATATATATATATATGGGGGAGGGGGCGGGGGGGAGGGGGCACGGGATTAGGTCTGCCACCCCCTGGCTACGCCATTGGTTGGAGCGTGTTTGTAGTTTGTTTTCGGTTGGGGAGTTTAACAAGGTAGCCCTTGGTAAGATGTTTTGCGCGCGTATTGTCCTACTATGCGTATTTTTCAGGCATTTCATCTGCCATCACTGCCAATAAATACAGAGGGGCGGCCAGGATGGCCCCTTGCTTTTTTTTTTAATTTATACCTCAAGAAGAGCACATATCAGGTTCTCACAGAAGCTGATCCTCCCTCGGCAAAATCCGGCATCCACCCGTGTAAGTTATGAAATGTTAACGCATGCTTGGGTGTGGCACTTTTCGTATGAAACTTTTAAGAAAAGCTGTTCCGGCAGATGCGTGTTACATTCGACCATGGGTGCGCTACCGTTGGTTACGCGCTGAGGTAGTTTCGCAAGCGTTCAGTCGGCGTCGCAAAACTGTCTTGCTAGAACGGGGTGACATGGTAAGGCATCAGTAGTCCCCGAAAGCGGCGATGGGAACGCGAATATTCTTGGCATATCGTGTTATTTATGAGCACATGTCGCAAGGATGAGTTTTCACGTGCGTGAGAGGCGATAATTTTTCACATTTTAATCGTGCATTAATTATATACATAACATACGTCGGTGACTACAGCCGCGAAATATTTTTTGTCTCAAAAATATAAAAACAGGACATAGTCACTGCATATTAGATGACCTATACATCAGGACGACGTAAACTGTCCCTTATGAAATACGCGTTGAAATGGATCAGCAGCACTTTTTTACCGTCATCGCTGTGCCTCGCCGTGTCACGCGCTAAAGCCTCCTACTAACCATCCTACAATACACTTATGATATTCAAATAGCTACCAACTCTTTATTCGCTACACTTAAAACAGAGAGACAAATTTATAACCTAGTGCATGACTTCATTCTCATCGACGACGGGCTTACGTGTGACTCCGTGACAAACATGTACTTTCTTCACATTGTGATGCAGTTCTTAACAAGTAATCATTGTCAACGTATAACTAGGAAATGCCGGTAACGTGTACAGGCCCTTGCGCACTAATCTGACGTTACTGTGCCCCCCATTGCACTCTCTCAAAGCATATACGAGCAAGAAGCTGTAGCAGCGACAGCAATATAATTCGGACACTAGCCTCCAACATGCCACCGAATCGGTAGCTTCACCAAACATCCGACAGATGGCAGCAATATTGCATGAGGTCTATTGAAGGGCAAATACCAAATGACGCTATCTACCATCACGATTAATTGCATGACAAAAGCACGACTTATCCATGCTTCCCCACCCCCCTCCCAAAAATAAAAGAAAGAAAACAAAGAAATACTATGCGCGCAACTGTGCACAGCTGGATTCATGCACAATCAGGTGCTTAACTTCGCGGACCACGCGAGCGTGTTTTTGGCGCTTAGTCAATGGCGATCTACCACCGCGCTACCTCTAAAACGCACACCGCTCTTAATCGATGGCTTGTCTATATTATCATGGGGCACAAATATTTCCTTTCTCTTTCTGACGTGACGTGCTGTACGGGAGCCATGGTTACATGTTTCCCTTTTGAGAGCCGTATATCGGTTTTACTCTTATCGTTCGCAGCCCTACGCAAGAAAAAAAAAAACCGATGACCCAACTGCTCGTCGCTCGAGGCACGCCATGATTACTGCCGTTCTGCTATCAAAGTAAAAGTGCGATGACCTTACTGCAGACGAGGGCTTTGTAGGGAAAACTGCGAACGAAATTCTGCACGGCACTGTCAAATTGTTATGGTAGAGAATAAGAACACCCACTTTGTGTCCAGCGCTGTAGTCCACGGGAGGCGGCACACTGCTAGGTGGCGCGGGTGGACATTTTAGCTAGTATTTTAGATACCATAGTTTCGCACGGGCTAGTGTGGCCCGTCAGCTTTTGCAGTCGATTGCACATTGTTTTTATGTTTTCTAGCGTTGTCAAAGAGACGATGAAGCAGAGGGTGTGAGTCCGTTAACAGACATACGACAGAAGGGGAGACTATGTAGCATAGTGGAAACCGAAACACTGCATAAGCTAAAAATAGCACGTTTTCAATGCCAGCGGAGTGTTATAAGATACATTAGTTCATCCAGCTTATTTCACATCTCATCTTCCTACCCCTCTCGAATTCTCATGAAGATGAAGGAGAGAATAATTGTATGTGCTACGTACTCCAGTATTTGGAAGCTGTGTGAAGACATATGGAACCTGCTTAACTACCACGGGCCAAAACATGCTTGCGAATAAGCATTTCAGCAAACTGTACGCTTGCTTCCATTTTCGCTGGTTATAAAAAAAAACGCCTTCTTCCTTTTAGATCGATAGCAGCCGAGCCACGCTTTCAGGATGTTGACGTCTAGGCAAATCCCTGAAGATTTATTGTAGAAAGAGTACGCCGTCAGAATTCGTCCCCCCGCTAATCAGTGTGCTCTGCTAACAACGAGGACTGATTGCACTCAAATCGGAAGAACGATAAGAAATTGCGCTGACGCTCAACGCTAGTCAGTCACGTTTCAGCGTTAGAGGTCAAGGGCAGTCAGCAGAGCACCGTGCCGCTGAATAAGCTGCTTGCTGTGCGACGACGATAAGGGCCAGTGCTATCAGCTTCTTTGTGGCAACGGCACCGATGCATTTGACGAAGCCACTTGTGTTTTCGTAAGAGCAACATCCCTGTGTGCATTGAATGGACGCGTCAGTTTTGAAGACGCTGGTGTTACGTTAGGCACTGGTGAACAGCTTTTCGCATTGACATGGCCCTGCACGCTTTCTGCACGTACTCGGGCAGGCTCGCTGGGGCCCGCACTTTATTGCCTCGTGTTTCTGTGCAGTGCCGCGGCGGTTTACGTACTACAGGTGCGGCTTACGCGAAGGTGTTTTCTAACAAATCTACTGATTTGCTGAAAGTGAGAAACTTTGGTGAAGTGCCCCGCGTGCCATTCTTCCCACCACTCGACGCACTGGGGAAACGTTGGCGTTTGGGAGGTAAGAGTAACTTAGGCTGTTATGTACATTGATAATCAACGTGTTTCATACGTAGTCCTTATTAAATTTGCATAATTTTGTACTTGAAAAGCTCGAAATGGTGATTGTTTATTGAAGCTGATAACGAAAGCTGCAAAACAGTCATTTGGGCTAGTTGGTGCCGATTCATTTTAAAAGCAAAAAAGTGGGGCGCACTGCGGAACAGGGACAAGAGCAGAAGACGACAACACAGGCGCACACTCGCAACTGGAAGTTTATTGAAAAGGAAACACATATATAGCTTAAAACATTACCACGTGGTACAGTTTCTCTCGCCTAAACACCCGAAAGACTATCCCCGTTGTACACAAATTCTTCAAGGCGCATGCGTCCGACCGGAAAAATTTGAAGAAAAAAAAAGCCGGCAGATCCCACGCACTGTGGGAATCGATGTAATGCGAAGCAGCCGGGAAGGAGCAGATCATGCTTTACATAATTTGCATGTCATGTTTTACATGTTAGGACCTATCATTTATGTTCGTCATACAGTCACGTCGCGCAATACCAATTTTGGTGTATATCCAGCTAGCGAATTGACGCAAGCGCACTATGAGCGTGGCATGTAAATGGCGTTGTAGATGACATGCATGCCAAGATTTTCATGTTACCACCTGCCACTTATGTTCATTATACAGTCATGTCACTCAATGCCAAATATTATGTATATCAAGCTAACGTAACGGCTGCGAGCGCGCCATGAGCGTGGAATGCAAGTCATGTCGCTCATGACATGTCATGATTTCCATATTACCACTTGTCATTTATCCCTTTCCTGCCCGAGAAAAATATAATAGAAAAATTGCTAACTTGCTCAAAAATTATTGATGTTTGCTCTATTGTAATTAAGTTTTCAAAGGTTAAACTGTAATAATTAGAGTTTTGTCCTGAGAAAACAGACCCACACATATGTGCGGGCTGGGCTTTTATTCATGTGATTCACTGCAGCGAGGAATACACTCATAACGGCTAAGACAAAGCAAAAAATGCGTGGTCAGCGCTGCGAATGCAACATTTTAGAGTAATGTGCGTCACTTGTGAGGCACAGGTATAAGTTACACTTCATACAACGCGTCTTTGAACAAGAATCTACACTTGACAGCCTGCAGTGATGTGCAGATGTCAAGCTGTATACTGAACGCCAGTGGTACGTACAGTTGAGTCTAATCGCTTGGCTATGCCGGGCGCCTTTTTACACTCTAGTAAAGTTGTCTAAGGATTGATCTTGTAACACATTTTTCTTTCCGCTTTCTATTATTGGGCGCCTGGTGACGACCAAAGTTCCTCAGAGATCGGATGCAGCCCATGATCAGGTCCATACCAAAAGCTGCTTGATCTTTTGCACAGCTACTTGCAAAGTTGTTCTATGTCTACAACCAGGGCACACTACCGTTTTGTCAGCCGTTACTTCAAAGATCGTTGCATTAAATTAGTGTGAGAAAGTTGGCAAAGGAGTCTTGACAACAACAAGAACGTCGGCTGTCTCACCACTTCCAAGCAGGTGATGCTTTGCAGCCGAATGTGTTCTTCCAAAAGACATCAATTTCACTGAAACTGACAGGATAGGGTGAGTGGTCACCTGGCCCAGTTATTACGGAGGCGACTGCTCAAAGACTCGCCTTCCATACTCAGGTTTTCATCACTAAGTTGGCTCGAACCACGAATATGAATCTCTGTCAATTCGTCAACGTGGTCCGTACTCAATTCTGACGCAAGACATCAGGAGGCTCAATATCTCTTCTATGTCTTCTTCATTCTCTGGTTTGAAAATCTCGGCATGTGAAAAAAAAGAAAATTCAGCGCCCACAGAAGCTTGTTCCCTAAGTTAGATAATTTTGACAATTTTAACTCTCAATGTTATTTATTATCCTTATAATTTCACTGGCGACACTGAAACTCTATATCATAGGCAATGTAAAATCTAATTATTTGAAATATAATGCATGTTCTCACAACACATTCAGAAAATAAATATTTTCTGCGTCAATGGTGATCACAATTCACGCACATCACTTCGCATCGCTAACTTCAGATATAAGAAAACATCAGGAAACTCCAACCAAAAAAGTGCCAATAAGATGCCAAGAAAGCTATTTGAAATAAAAAAAAACAGAATGCGCAGGCGCAACCGCGCGCGATCGAGCCAACCTGCGCCGCTCTGCCGTGCACTTGACGATGACTAAATCCCAGCCTGCACAAACGTGCGGGTGACATTTTCACGCGTGACTACACAACGTGTGTGGTAGGAACACGTAATTTTTTAGCGAAGCATGTTTTTCCAAGTCTCATTATTCCTTTCATATGCATACACTCCCGAAAAAAATGTATAACAAGAAGGAGCGTTGATTTACACGTCTGAGGTAGCTGCTGTCGGCGCACGTGCTCAGACGCCATTTTTCGCGGAAGATTACTCGTGCTCTGGTGGCGAAATTATTGAACTACTGAAACAGATATATTCCCGTAAACATTGACTTCAGCAGCACAGAGCTATGAAACCGAAACTGAAACAGGTGCCGTTTCGTGAGCGTCTTTATTGACCCACACATTTGTGCGGGTCAGGCCGTAAAGGGTTAAGTTCGTCATACAGTCATGTCACTCAATACCAAATTTGGTGTATCTCAAGCTAACGAAACGGCCGCGAGCGTGCCATGAGCGTGGCATGCAAGTCATGTCGCACATGACAAGTCATGATTTCCATATTACCGGTTGTCATTTATGTTCGTCATACAGTCATGTCACTCAATACCTAATTTGGTGTATATCAAGCTAACGAAACGGCCGCGAGCGCTCCATGAGCGTGGCATGCAAGTCATGTCGCACATGACAAGTCATGATTTTCATATTACCACTAGTAATTTATGTTCGTCATACGGTCACGTCACTCAATACCAAGTTTGGTGTATATCAAGCTAACGAAACGGCCGCGAGCGCGTCATGAGCGTGGCATGTCATGTAAATCATGTTGTTCATGACATGCACGTCATTATTTGCATATTACCACCTGTCATTTATGTTCGTCATACAGTCACGTCACTCAATCCCAAATTTGGTGTATATCAAGCTAACGAAACGGCCGCGAGCGCGCCATGAGCGTGGCATGTAAATCATGCTTTCCATGAAGTTAGTCATGATTTTCATGATATGACCAGCCATTTATGTTCGTAATACGGTCATGTTATGCCATACCAAATTTGGTATAAATCCCGTTAACGATACGGCCAGGAGAGCACAAAGTCGTAGGCGGCTAGATAGATAGATAGATAGATAGATAGATAGATAGATAGATAGATAGATAGATAGATAGATAGATAGATAGATAGATAGATAGATAGATAGATAGATAGATAGATAGATAGATAGATAGATAGATAGATAGATAGATAGATAGATAGATAGATAGATAGATAGATACGCTCAAACTCGCCGAAGTTCGCTAAGAAATGCTTCGCATTTAATAAAATTTTAGTGCAGCGTGTTAATCAAATACAGCCACCCGTCTATTGCCATAACAGAGAAAGAGTACTCGTATTTGATTAACACGCTGCACTAAAATTTTATTTTTCTTCGAATTTTTCCGGTTGGACGCATGCGCCTTGAAGAATTTGTGTACAACGGGGATAGTCTTTCGGGTGTTTAGGCGAGAGAAACTGCACCACGTGGTAATGTTGTAAGCTATATATGTGTTTCCTTTTCAATAAACTTCCAGTTGCGATTGTGCGCCTGTGTTGTCGTCTTCTGCTCTTGTCCCTGTTCTGTAGTGCGCCCCACTTTTTTTGCCTTTTAAAACTAAGGCTGCATTGTATGTATCGTACTAATACAAACACCTTTATATTTGATGTTGTTTGATCGCTAACGGCCATATGTTTAATGGGTATGAGGTCCAACTGTGGTGCAGAACAAATAACATTTTCTTCTCTACCAACTCATTAGGGAAATACGATGAAAAATGTAATAGACGACACGAAAGGCTAAAATAAACATATTTCTGTAGATATCGCTGCTAAATTCTTTTGTGGAATACTTTGGTGCATTCCAGGCATAGTCTAGGAAAACATATTTTCATAAATATGTCGCCAAATTTCTCCTGTGGGGCACATCTATGCATTCCAGGCACAGTCTGAAATATTACGAAGTCTTATATCAGGACATGTAACAGCGCGCGAAACTGGAAGGGACAATAGAGACAGAGTGAATTTGTCCCTTCCAGTTTCGCGCGCTGTTACATGTGTTGAAATGAACCAACTAGCCCAGCAAGCAACCATCCTTATATCAGGCCTTTGCTCGTCGCGTGTGTTTAATACTCATTGACATGTGTAAAAAAATCCTAACCGTAAGAGTAAGGCAGAACAGAGCATTCATAAGGGGTTAAATCATTTTGTTGTGTACAGTAGAGAAACACATTAATGGGCATCACTGTAAACGAATACTGTCAGGCATTGCTGCCACATTCTTCCAGCGATTGCGGAAAATGAAAATACGTTGGGTGTACTCGAAAAAAAATATCCTAAGATTTCCAAAAAAAAAAACTGCTGTTTAATTAAGGTTGGTTGTCACTGCGATTTCTTTGAGCCTAGAATTTCTAGCCAGGACAGAACTTGTTTTGAAACACTGAAAGGGGTACTTATAAGCAAATTGTTCAGATTGTTAGTTTTAACAAAATGACTGAATAATTTTATGTTAAAATTGACCATGCAGACGAAGGTTGCTACCACTGACGTACGAGCAAGGGGAGTATACATAATAGCTATATTGCTGTAGGCCCTCCCAGTTTTGCAGTAGTCGACTTGTCCGGTCTGAATACTCGTGATCAGTGTTATGTGAGCTCGAGAGGACAAAGGCCAGCAACTGCGTTAAGCGACTATTGAAAACAAGTTGAAATCAACTTTTTTATAAAGTAGTATATTGACTTCTCCAATGAGCTCTGTATAGCAGACGTGAACACAGCTGTGTTGGTTTGAGCCAATAAGATCTATGACTTCGCACGTTTATGTGGAATCGGCATAAGTTTATGCTGCCGTACGGCTGCATAAAAACGCCAACATGAGGGCAAGCAAGGGCACTATGAGGGGATGAGGTTATATCACCCTTTGTTTGTCTCAGCACATTGACAGCCGCTTCTTTTTCAATAGCGAACAGAGAACTACAGAAGTTAAAAACATACACAATGAGATATTGGACTGTTGACAACAGCCAAGTTTTACTAGGTTTCACTGTGAAGATGTAATTAAGATTTCACTGGAATTCAAGTTCACATTATTGGTCTTGAATTGCACGAAAGAGTAAACAAGAAAAAAAGGACTCACTTCGAATCATGCGCAATTCCTTCTTTTCCTTCGCAGGATTGAGCAATCGGGATGAAATCTGTGAAGTCGGCGCGAATTTGTACCAAAAATATGGTCCCATCGTCACTGAGAGATTCGCTGGACGCTACACTATTGTGCACTTGTTCAGCCCGAAAGATTTTCATGCGGTCTTCCAAGAGGAAGGTGATGCGCCTTCTCGAATCGGAATGGCAGCTTTGAAGCACTACAGGGAAAAGGTGCCCAAGGAATACGCTGATGCCAGCATTCTTCATCTGTACGTATCATCTCTAAAGCTATCGAAAATCAAAGTACACCACGTAGTAAGCTATGTTATAGGCTAAATGCGTCTCTTGAGTAGAAGTAAAACAAAATTAAGAAAATATACTTACAGTTCCTAGCTCTGACAGCGTGGAATTAAATCTATTAGACAGATGCACTGTTAGTGACTAAAGACATAAAACGTCAAGATTTGTGAAGTTTACCTTCTTGAATCTGCTCGGTTGGGCAAATGGAAGCCGCAAAGGAAAGCTCCCAGTTACTTATGACGAGTTATTTTTTTAGCGCGCACACAAAGTACGCCACACAAGCTTTTAAGTTGGCATATTTTTTAATCGTGATGAGGTCGTCGATGGGAACCCATCGCTGACTAGGGCAGTAGCAGAACTGGCCCACAGTAGACAATACAAGAGTTCTTTTAAAGACGATAGTCTTTCTTGGGATACTTAAACGGAGAAATTTTGGTCTGTCTGTCTGTTTCTCTGTTTGTCGGCACGTCACACGATTCAGCCACCCGGCCAAAGTTTAACCTCTTTCTGAGCGTCCAGCCATCTTGCACAAGTATTTTTGTTCATACTTGTCAACATTGTCGATCAAAAAGCAAATGTTACGCATGTCTGAGGAGCAACGTCAATAAATAAGTAGTCTCTGGTATGTTTCTTTATAAGAAAATACATAGATACGTAATTATGAAGACCCCAGCGTTTCTTAGGCTGCGCTCAAAAAGCGACGCTATGCACGAAAAAGCCCTCGGCCGACGATATGTTGCTGCTGGGTTCTGCACAAAGTGATGTTTCTCGACAGCACTACCAGATGGCGTCCATGTCTCACGCAGCGCCTCTTCTATTTTATCAAGGCCAGCCAGATGCGGCCGATTCAACATAGAGAAAGCGCTGTCTGAGACAAGGCAAAACAGTGTAGTACGGCCGGCAGAAGACTATCGTCTTTCGACGACATTTGCGGCGAAGCACGCAGATACGCGGCCAATTTTTAACATAGCTTTCGAGTGATTGCAATAGGTAAGCTAACATTCCACTTTTAGCGAACCGAGTTATCCGACCATATGTGTGTCGCCGCATTATGTTATTGGCAAACAAAGCTAATCGAGCGCACGCCCAAAAGCAGCTCTGACTGTTTTCACTGGATCGTTAAAAAGTCTTAGGGTCATGTCGTCACCCAAGTGCATGTTGTAAAATTACTCATTGGAATTCGTGAGGCTATTTTTTATGTGCGATACGTAAGTCTTGTCAGAGACGCTGAGCATTTAAATTTACAGCATCATTACGTTCATACATCGTTTTTTCGATACGATGACCCCATGCTTGTTACTCTTTACACATTCATTTTATTGCGAAAGCAATTATAGAATGGACACTCTCAATGGGGTTTGATCATCAGCGTATAGACACTCACACGCACACACACACACACACACACACACACACATGTA
Organism: Rhipicephalus appendiculatus; assembly: GCA_030522465.1. Lineage (NCBI taxonomy): Eukaryota > Metazoa > Arthropoda > Arachnida > Ixodida > Ixodidae > Rhipicephalus > Rhipicephalus appendiculatus. Next base: position 91,063 of record JALIZH010012276.1, read on the forward strand.
TATATATATATATATATATATAAAGGAAAGAAGTGTAAATCTAAGGGCTTGATTTCTTTGTTAGACACAATACTAATGAGAACTAACAGACAATGATGCCAAGGAAAGTATAGGGGATGTTTTACAAGTAATTGTAATGTAAATGTGAAGAAAGAAAAGTGGACGAAAAGATAACTTGCCACCGGCAGGGACCGAACCTGCGACCTTCGAATAACGCGTCCGATGCTCTACCACTGAGCTATGGTGGCGGTCATCCCTCCGTCCACTTTATAGGGTATATATGTGCATTTAAACGTGGCAGCGTCAGTCAGCGCCACCCGTTGCCATTACGGTGAGTGTGGAACACTTTTTGCTTGTTGGCGTCACTTAGCACGTGATCTTATTACGAGCTGGCAGCTGACTAATAATCCCTTGCATAGCATCATTGTCTGTTAGTTCTCATTAATATTGTGTCTAACAAGGAAAACGAGCCCTTAGATTTACACTTCTTTCCTTCATTCACTGCGAGGGTCTTGTTCTGGCAGACTTAATGCCTTCAGGTAGTATGCGAGGGATTATTAAAGACTTGGGATACCTAAACGGAGAAATTTTGGTCTGTCTGTTTCTCTGTTTGTCGGCACGTCGCACGATTCAGCTAGCTGGCCAAAGTTTAAGCCCCTGCCTTACGACCTCCAATCTTTACCGAGGAGCATGTGTTCATACGGGTGAGCGTGGGCAATTAAAAATCAAATATTACGCATATGTGAGGCGCATCATCAATACCTTAGTACTATTCACAGTGTTCCTTTAAAACAAAATCTATAGATACGTAATTATAAAGATCCTAGTGTTTATTACGCGGCGCTGAAAATGCGCCGCTGTGTATAAAACAAGTCTCCGCCCACTGATTTAACTTCGACGCTGTAGTCCTGCCACCTGGCAGCAGCATAGTTCAACACAAGCCGATGTTCCCCGATAGCGCTGCAGATGGCGTCCTCTTCTGTTTTATCAATGCCAGCCAGATGCGGCTGATTCAACGTAGAAAAGTGCTGTCTCAGGCAAGACAAAACATATATGACCGCTTGATGAAATACGATACACTCAACAAGACATGATCAGAGAACGCAGAGAAAAGACCGACGACCAAATTTCAGCGGAGCAGCGCCGGCGTCCGTCTCAAGCGTGCCCGGGAACCGTCCGAAAAACGAGCCCGGCGGCTAGCCCAGGTATTAAATTGTGGTACTCATGCAGTACTGTCGGCACAAGACTATCTTCTTTCGACGACATTAGACCCGAAGCACGCAGATACGCGGCCAATTTTTTTAGTCAGCTGCCAGCTCGTAGTGAGATCACGTGCTACGTGACGCCAACAGGCAAGAAAAGTGTTCCACACTCGCCGTTAATGGCAACAGGTGGCGCTGACTGACGCTTCCCACGTTTAAACGCACATATATACCCTATAAAGTGGACGGGGGGATGACCGCCACCGTAGCTGAGTGGTAGAGAATCGGACGCGTTATTCGAAGGTCGCAGGTTCGGTCCCTGCCGGTGGCAAATCATCTTTTCGGCCACTTTTCTTTCTTCACATTTACATTGCAATTACTTGTAAAACATCCCCTATACTTTCCTTGGCATCATTGTCTGTTAGTTCTCATTAATCTATATATATATATATATATATATATATATATATATATATATATATATATAGGTATACAGGGTCTGTCCAAAAGTTCCCGGCATTTTTTTTTGGTAGTTGGCAGCGCCGCCTGTGGGCGCGGCGCTTCAGGTGCAGAAGTTAGGGGGGCGATACGCTTCAAAACAAGTTCACTTTCGGTTGCCTGCGGGCAGTTGTTGAGGCGGGTCAAGCCAATGCGCAGACGTATCCACTGCCCCCCTCGTCGGGGAAAAAGAAATGGACGAGTTTTTGAAGCAGTGTCATTGAATCAAGTTTTGTATTAAAGTGGAATACAAAAAAGTCACAGTTTCACCGCAAGGGTGAAGCAACGAATGCGATAGCAACCAATTCTAATGTTATTCGAACTGAGGCTGGCAGCTAACTCTTTTGGATCCGATCTCACGCAACTCTACAAAATGCTTGTTTAAGAGCATACGGCCGCTCCAGGGAAACTGTTCGTCGCCCGCTGTCGGCTGCTGAGATTGCGAGATAACGCGTGCGCCCGCGACGACCGCGCTCGTAAAACCAAGGGTCTCAGTGGCTGCATGAGGGACCCTCCCCCCCCCCTCCCCCCCTCCTCGCGTCTTTCCGCGCTTATTAAAGACGCGCGGGGCGTTCCTCTCTTCTTGAGCATTCCCCGGCTGGTCGAACGGGGGGGGGGGGGGGGGATCTTATCGCATACGCCTCGAGCAACTTAGATGGTTGCTCCGAGGCGTATGCGTTTGTCGCCCCCACTCCCGCGCTGTTACCCGCGGGTAGAACGTACGATGCGCTGGGGGGATTTATCAATTTGGACTTTATACGCGAAATGACGGCGACGGCAACGGTGACGGCAAAAACCCGTCGAGACTGTCCATATAATTGCTATCGCAATAAAACAGAACAGAGACTCTCGAAACGCTTCAGAAAGCCTACGGTGACGTCGCGATAAAACAAAGGCATGATTTTATGCGCAACAAGAGGTTCTGGGAAAGTCTGGAGTCTGTCTACGACGACGACCACTCTGGACGCCCATCGAAATCACAAGCGAATGACTCGGTGCAGAAAGTGGGTTAAGTATTGCGTAAGGACAGGCGATTAAGTGGCCCAATAATCGCGTAGAAGTGTGGAATGTGGAATACCCAAAGCAATCGTTCATCGTGTTTTGACGAAAGGTCTTCTAATGAGGAGACTCTATGCGAAAATTGTGCCGAAAGTCCTGATGATTGAGATGAAGCAGGACTTACACAGCGCTGATTGTCTCCGAGCTGCAGGTCAAAATGGGTGTGGCAGCGCTGCTTGAACCACTGCATGGCCTCGATCTGGCTGCACCAGACTTTTTTGCCCGCAATGATTTAAGGAACCCTGAAAGAAACTCTGCATGGGACGCTGAATACGGTAAAAGCATCTTCGACAACCTCTCAGAAGGAGGTTCTCGTTGAAGGCTTCCAGGACGCCTTCAATGACTAGGTGAAGGGTTGGCAACGGTGCATTAAAGATGGGGTAGAGTACTTTGAAAAGTTATGAAAAGATTGTCAACTGATATTCAATAATTTATTCATAAAATGAAAATTCCGCGAACATTAGAGACAGACCCTGTTTATATAAAAGCCACAGAGAAAAATAGTTCAGAAGAAATATTTGGTGAAGCAGGACTTACACAGCGGACTTACACAGACTTACACGGACTTACACAGCGGACTTACACAGCAGGACTTACACAGACTGGGTATTCGAACCTGCCACTCCTCACTCCACTGCGCGCGGTGTTTAACGACACGGCCACGGAGCATACGTCTTGCAGCATACTTACGGTTACCTATTTATATACACCAGTTACCACTGGCTGTACGCAGAGCTCGGACGCGCTTCAATGCGTTGTCTTTATCATCACCGAGATATCGGGAAGGGCGCCCTTGAAATCTGGTCGCCCTGCTCGCTTTTTACCGGCGTTGTGATGCGCGCACTCTCCTTGTCTGTAGCACCTGTACTTTGCCTACAAGGCATGGTCGCCTGTGCACACGCGCCGATTTTGTGAGGAGGAAAGTTTGAACGTCTTGTGCTTTAAACGCGATTTTGCTCACTGTAGAGGCCGCGCTTGCGAAAGGCGTGAGCTGCTAGCCTGAAGAGCAAAAATAGAGGCAGTTTGTTGTACACAGGCCGGCACATGCAGCACGCCGCTCAAGCAGAAAGAAATAACAAAATGTGACAATTCTTAGTTCGCGCTTGGCAGTGTGTTTTTATATGCGCGTTCGTTTCGTGAGTCCTTTGTGGTTGCTGCTTGTGTCGAGCTGCTTCCCGTTCATTGTGCGACATTCCAATTTGTTGATATCCATGCGGTAATATTACGACTTTTTTTTGCTTGCTACAAGCCACAGAAATGTCTGATTTCATTATCTACTAAGAATACTGTAGTTCTAACAATCTGATTTATACAAAAAATGTATCACCGTCAAATGCACTTCTGCATGTCACAATGTTATTAACACGTGCGTAGCATAGATACTTTTGGTCTTGAAGCTGCAGTGCAAGGTAGCGGCTCAAGATTATACAAAGCTGAGTTTCCCGTAGCCTGACTGCCTTGGCTTTTGATATTTTATGACTATGCAAACTTCGCAGCCAAGGTGAAAAGTGGAAAAGACTACGCTCCGCTACGCAAGAACATGTGCTCAGGAACCAAGCCGCTTCGTTGTACGTTTCAGCCTTGAACTCTGTTGCTGAAGATGCTGTCAATATACTCGGTGACTTGACTGACCACCAAGGAGAGATACCCGACTGCTTTTATTTTATGCGCCGATGGGCCTTAGAAAGTAAGTAATACACACTTGTAATCTATAGCGCATGTTGTGGGCTAATAATACTCCTGAGATTGTCAATCATGTTGAGTGGTCGCAGCAAACGCTATACGCATGGAAGAAAGGAAGAAACACGAGGAGGCTTGTGCGCTCAGCAGATCGTGCGGACAAGAGAAGTTAGAGTACCGTAATCCAGAGCTATAGAAGAACACACAGTAAAGCCCAGGAAACTAGTGAGAAACTTGAACGGCTTGAACCTGCGCTAGTTAGTGCACTTTATTTCTTTGCCGACATTATGCGTCTGGACCATTTTTTTTCGTCCTGGGTATAGTATCTGCTGCCACCGCTCAGCATGCAAGATCACCACGCCATTCTGATTGTAAAACAACAAGCAACACTGCCAGAAACGTGATTTACGAATTTCTTTTTATTATTGTGCAAATTTCTGTTCTATAAAACAAGATATGGTAAATGAGATAGCGATAGCAGCTAGCAATTTAGGCATAAAACCTAATTTGAATGATCAAATGTCCGCTGTTCATACTCATTTCGGTTTAGCACTGCGGAGTAATTGTTAGCAGTATTCCAATTCAATCTTTTGAGTAAGTACCTGATGTCAATGCATAGGGTGTGGCTTAAGAAACCTAAAACATTTTGTTTAATGCAAGGGCATGTCACCGAGTGGTAACCGGAACAATGTAAACTAGTTATGCCTGGGGTTTTTGTGATCATAAGAAACAGTGATGCAAGGATCTGGAAGCATTCGTAGCAATACTTTCTTAGCTACAAGCTTCACTAAACAGTTCATAGAGTGAGAAAGACCAGGAGACATTAGTTGACTAGTGATTCCAGGACGGTTGCGCCTTACGAATATTACTTAGCGCGTCGTTTAGCGCTGTCGTGTTTTCGCGAATTACTGTTGGTTAAAAGCATGCTCAATGCCGCTACACCGTTATAAAGGGCATGTTGTAAATAACGCAGTTAGGAACTTTGGCACCACCACTTAAATAGCGAGAATAGTGGATGCCGCAGCCGTGTTGCTTTAAGGGCATAACTGAAGATGCTCGTTTTGCAACAAATGTATCAAGAAACATCGCGGGGGAAATTTAAGGGCCCGTTTTTCTGTCTTAGACACAATATTAATGAGAACTAAGTGACATTAATGCCAAGGAAAGTGTAGGTGATTTTATTTGCAGTAATTATGATACGAATATGAAGAAGCTAATGTGGACGGAGAGATAACTTGCCGGCCGGAGGGACAGATCCTTCAACCTTCGAATTCGAAGGTTGCAGGTTGCGTCCCTACCGCCGGCAAATTGTCTTTTCGTCCACTTTTTCTTTCTTCATATATGTGTCATAATTTCTGCAAATAACATCACTTACACTTTCCTTGGCATTATTGCCTCAGTTCTCTTTAGAAAACATTGCGGTGTCTCAGTAGCAGTGTAATAGGAGGGTGTGCACGCTAACAAGTATATTGCGGTTGTTTACGTTGTGAAACTATTTACACAGGCATAGCGTTCATTGGCATTGGAATTCGTCTGGGAGCCATATCGCCTGCATGTAGACTACCTACAGAAGAGAGCGCCTCTATACTGGAAAGAGACAATGACGTCACTTCACTGCTTGTCAGCGTTCGCTAAAAGCTTCCCGTATTACCTCTATTTTCCCACCTTCAAGTGGCGAACATTTCAACGGGCCATGGACAATTACACAGCGTAAGAAGACATTCTTCCTGAAATCTACAACCTTTTTAAGTTAATGGTGTCATGCAGATATGAGAGATCTTGTTTGTCGGCATTTCTGATTTGTATTGTCATACCAGCAGGTTTGGCAGGTCTGGCTATTTCGCGCCAGTTCGACTACTTTTTCAGCCCGGTGGCAGCGGAAAAAACATCTTGGCTCCTTGGCTATTTGTAGGCTACCTTCTTCCGCTCTCGATTTCAGCCAAACGATCAATGTCTTGCGACGTCCCAGCTGATGGCGCTTGAGTATGCGGTGTGAAGACATGGTGGCTAAGGCGCGTTTCCACATCCCGAAATAGAATTTGGCGCATGCGTTACACAAAAGAAAAGACTTTTGGATACGTTTCGGAGATATGGTGGAAACCTATTGCATGGGGCTTCATTTTGGAGACCACCTACCAACGCGACTACAAACTTGTATTTCAAAGATAATAGGATAACCGAAAGTGCTCCACTTTCAAGAAGCTTTGCACAATTCAACTTGGGTAGTCGGATTTCATGCGAGGTGTTCGTGTTATTTCTTAGAATTCGGCGTGAACTGGGACTACGAAATATTTCGGGTTTGGAACATCGCGCGAAAAACGGCTGCAAAAGTAATTTCAGTTTATGCTTAAATCAAAGCAACTACAATTTTGAGCACACTTATGGAGTACTCATCTTTATTGTCGCTACAAGGCTGGCATTTCCAGTCTTTCTAAGAACAATCACGGACAACGCATGAGGACAGCAGTTTTTGCAAAAGTACAAGTATGCTTGTCATCCTGCAAGATAGGATTGCTAAAGTCAACAATTTATGCTTTAGCTTACTTTAATCTTAGCAATGATGGTTTTCAGAGGTTCTGGCTGTGCCTGCTTATATTTCCGCGAAAAGTTCTTTCATTGTCTCATTTAAATAAAAACATTGCAGTTGTTTTCACACACGCATGGCTTTTTTTGGCTACTCTTACTGATCTGGGTTCAAGTTGGGCTACATTTTAAAAAAAACTTTCTCCATTTTCGTAGTTATTTTTTTTTGTATTTTCAACCTGGCAACCCTGCTTCACCAGTTTACGCGACCTCTTACCATGAACACAGCGGATTACTCCTGCAGGTATTAACAACGTATGCAGTTTTTACGAGATCACTGCCGATCCTGATATTGCTGCATGTGGTCACCAGGTCATGACGTTGACGAAGGCAGCAGTCGGCATGTTCAAGGCGAAACTCTTTATTTAGGCGAACCTGTGCCCGGGAAACGAAAGCTCAAACTACAGCAATACACACAGAACATTGATAGCGGCGAACGGAGCGTCGGCTATCGGTAAACTCACAAGCGGTAAAGCACGTCGACTTTTGCACATGTTCTATCGAAGACTTCAGTGTTATGCCTCGCGGACCTTGGACTCAAAGGCGTTCACGAGGCTCTTGTGCTAATGCCATATATCTTCACCATAGTTTCATTATCACGACCTTTCGCCATTCATTCTCACTACACACATTTCACGCCACATTCACGATTTTAATACTTCTATGTTTTACCCGACTTAGCGCGAGTTGTTTTAAGGTCCTTATACAGCCACTTACCACAATCATTGATCACATGTCCCATGACCTGGCGCTTTTTGGCCATCAAATGGCCCTTGCGCCACAAAACACCACACATCATCATCATAAAGATTTCAGTGTTATCGTTGGTGGCCGCGTATGTTCTCGAATAAACTACACTATTCGCGTCTTGTGCGCAGCCTTGACGGAATGATCTTAAAAAATCGCGAAGCTTCTGAAACATTGCGGCGTGGTGTTCACCGAGCATTGCAAACACTGAGGATGAAATCCGAATACATCAAAATAACACGCGTGACAATATCAAGCAGTCCCCAGCGCCACCCATGTTTTGTGAAGGAAGGAGTTAACATGTTTTATCGGAGGAAGCATAGCCCATGAGGAAGAATCCAGAAATGGCGTTGAAAAGTCACCCGTGTGATTCAAGGATGGGGCATGTCAGGCGGCAAGCAAGGCACGGGTTGAAGCTAATTGGTTTTAGCGTAATGCCTTATTTGCGTGGAGTGAATGACGTGCCAAAGAATGGCGACGATGGAACGAAGGGGGGCAGAGAGACTAATGCAGAATATTGCAACGCATTCAGTAGGATATACTATAGTGACGCGAAGTTAATGCTCGTACTCTGCTCTGGTGGATGCAAATGTTGCCCACCAATCATGACTGTGCAGCCGATTCAGCAAGTACTCTTACTGATTGCTGTTCTGGGCATCGTCGGATACCGCCATATTGTCAAATTAGGCAATCGAGCTATTTGGAACGAATCAGCGATGCCGTCGCTTACAACACACGGGGCTAATCAGAACTGACAAGACAGCGTATCAACATTGTAAAGAGAAGCATCCATCGAGGAAAAAAAAATAAAAAAAAGAATTGCAAAGGGGCAAAACAGAGCAGTTGGGGTGAGGATGGAAAGGAGCAAGGTGTAGGATAAAGCTTAGCAAAGCGATGTATGGCGTTAGGCAGGGGAGAACAAGGTACAGTGTAGCCGCGTATACCAAGGGTCGAGAAAGGAAAGTGAGGTGAGGAGGGAAAGGAGGAGGGGGAAATGGTGTAGCATATCATAGTTATGTATGGCGTTAGGCAGGCAGAACCATGTATACGACAGCTACATATAGCATAACAATGTACTGCAAAGGGGCGGCAAAAGGGAAGTGATTAGGAGGAGGAATGAAAGAAGGAAGGGAGTATGCTATCATCGCTTGGCGTCGCATAGACAAAACAACGTGTATCGTAGCTATGTACACCAAGGGGGGCGGTAAATAGTGAGGGTGAGGAGGAGGCTGAGGGTATATCAGAGCATCGGCACCAGCCAGGCGGAACTATGTATAGCATAACCATGAATAGCATTAAGGTTTAGTAATGGTGTGGGAAAGGGACATGACGACGAGGGGAGAAGGTGGAGCATAGCATTGCCGTGTAGATTATAGTACATCAATGGGACGCATGATTGTAATAAGGTCGACGAAGAGTGATGTGAGAGAGAGAAGAAGGGGAGAGGGTGCCACTGGATAACAAAAGACACTTCGTTTCCAGCCAAGGAGGCTTAGCGGGCTGCGGATAAAAATGTAGCAGGACGTACCTACATCCACTGTGCGAATGGAGCCGAAGTGATGACAGCGCTTTTGCCATATGCTACCTCAAAAAGGTCTAGTACATTCCTTTGTGAACCTCAATATTCCATCCACATTTTTATTACACTGATGTTTAAGCCTTATATAAACTCTTGATATGCAATAACTCCAATTTGCTATCGTATCATTTAAGCTTACATCTGCAAGAACTAATGAAACATACGTCAAAAGCTGGGTTGTCTAAATATTCGCTATTAGTAGACAAACGAAGATATATGGTGTGACGTCAAGGATGGAGCTCGTCCACACCACACTGTGGGCGCTTCCTCTTTTTCCTTGTTTCTTTTTATATTCCGCGTGAAATAGACGATCTTGAAATAGCCGCCTCTAAGGCAACCGAACGTCCCACGTTTTCACACTTAAAAGAGAAAACTCTAATGCTTCCACTTACAACTAACTCAGCGCCACAATTACAGACCCGCAGTGTGTTGAGCGCGCAAAACGTGAGCGATGCAACAACAGCGCTGTATTGATTTCCAGCGCCTGCGCAACACAATTGGTGGAACATATCCCCATCGCTTATATTGGTGTCAATGAGTTCTGTTGTATTTGTCAACAGAACTTTCATGAAGTTTGCAGTAATTAGACTATGTGCCTATCGCGCAATTTTCTGAGTTTCCTGATCGACATCTTTTGAGGAATTAACCGCAGAACACTCCCTACACTCCCTGTCCCCTTAAAATTAATATGGGGCCTCTCTGAGAAAAGCCTTCTGCAGTTGTACCAGGCATTGTTTGTGGGATATCTCCGCTACAGCTCACCTGTGCTTTCACGTATGCGTACAACGTGCATTCGTACGTTGAAGAGCCTTCAAGCGCGAGCACTCCGGACATGCCTAGGCCTTCCGCGATGTACTACGACATCAGGCACCATCGAAGAGTCACGCACCTACCCTATAGAGGTTTACTTGTCCTGTGAACCTCTTCGAATCCACCTTCGGCTGCTGACCCGGCATGCGCACCACCACTTGTCTTCACTGCCGACGAACCGATCAGGCTGTGCCTACTCGGAATGCATCAATACTCACAGACGTACCATTCCTCTAGGTTTTGCACCAACCGAGATCCCTGAAGTGCCACTGTGGACACTGAGAAAACCACTGGTGTGCCTTCAAATACCCGGGATCCCAAAGAAATCACGGGTTCCTTGTGCTGGCCTAAAGCAACTTACCCTGGCATACTTGACTGAGACATACAACGACTCTATACATGTATACACTGACGGATCTGTGACTCCTTGCGTTTCAACCGCCACTTTTGTGGTCCCTCAACTGGATATCTCCCGGCAGTACAGATCAGAACATAACTCATCATCAACAGCAGCAGAATTGGTTGCTATACGGGAAGCTGTTCGCTTTGTATCGGACCAAGCACCACGCAAGTGGACTATACTTTCTGATGCAAAATCCGCATTGCAAGCCCTAAATTCATGCTCAAGACGAGGACAATATTACGTATTGGCTTCCGAAATCATACAGGCATTCGATATCACGCAACGGAATGGTCACTCGGTCATCTTCCAATGGGTACCTGGACACTGTGGCTTGGCAGGCAACGTGCTCGCTGATGGTGCAGCAAAAACCGCTTTGGATAACAACGCCATTCTCGTAAATATTCCGTACTCTCGCAGTGACGTGAACTTCTTGTTGAGATCGCTTATGCGAGAGTTCACAACAACTTACTGGTCTCAACCGGACAATCGGCATAGGCGTCTGCGGGAAACAGACCCTAACATGACTTTTCGACTGCCAGCTAAAATAAAGCGACACCACGCCAGTCTGCTGCACCGGATTCGACTAGGCGTCGCCTTCACCCGACGCTACGCGCACCTTATCGGCCGTGCTGACAGCCCGAACTGTGAGCGCTGTCCAGTGGTTGAGACTTCAACACATTTATTGTGCGACTGCCCTCTTTACGTGTCCCAACGGAAGATGCTGGTTTCAACGTTGGCCGGCATCGGTGTTAACACACTAAGTGAAGCTAACATATTGTCCGCAATGTCCGACCAGACAGCATCAAGGACTGCTACAAGGGCACTTATAGATTTTATGAAAAATACTGGACTTGACAGTAGACTTTAAGAAGACCACGGGGTGTGACGTGGTCAATGTACATACGCATCACCTCTTCCTGTCCCCATCATCATCATCACCCTTTTCTTCCCTTTCCCTTTTCCCCTGTGCTGAGTAGCAGGCCAGAGCGCACAAGCTCAGGCCGACCTCTCGGCCATCTAATAAATTTCGCTCTCTCTCTCTCTCTTAAAATTAAGACCGAAGCTCTCGCCCTGAGTACGGCACATAACTTTCATAGTGCTGCATTACAGACACCTTGTCAACAGTTACGTCAAACGCTTAGCACTTGTTGATCAATGTCACGAACACTCACCACTTATCGGTTCTTTGAAAACATCGCGCACGAGTGCTCTTGCATTGTATGCCGCCTTTGATGCAATCATTGGAGTTGGCAACGAAACTTGTGTCCTCTTGCTCAGAAGCGTATCGCTGTAACCACTAAGCAACCACGATGAAAAAATCCATAAACAGCGGGGTCGTGACAAGTGGACTTTTCTTCAAGGCTAGAGCTGATTTCTTTAGCGCTAGCGTGTATATGCTTCGTACCCTCTCCTCCATCCTAACAAAGGAGGGGTAGAGGGCGACTGTGGATACGGGAGTGCGGGAGGGGGGTGGGGGGTGACGAATTGTGTGAGTGAAGGGGGGATTAGGTGTTCCGTGAATAAAAAAAAAAGAAAGAAGCGGGGCGAGCTGAGGGTGTAGACATTTGCCTAAATCACGGTTGTCGGTTGAAGCACCACTTAACAATAGTAGGTTTGAAATTCCAAGGCTCAACTCTACTTAGTTTTCTCTGCGTATGTACCATATCGAATTGATTCAACAGCCCCTTTAGAAACGTTTATGCCTGCTGGCTGGAGTGTATTAACTTATGAATAAGGTATGACTCTATATTTTCAGTCTCTTGTGAATCGGGAGTTTGACTGAAGTATGTCAATTTGAGATCATCGAAGTTGTGTCCTGCTACATTAAAATGCTATGACACTGCTTTCGGTAATTTCTTTGCCGTGTCTGCGCGATGACCGTTTAATATAACATTAACAGGCTGTCCCTTTTCGCCAATGTGCCGTTTGTGAAATACGAACATTCGATCATGCAGGTAACGTGTGAACTAGTGCAGGTAAAACTACATTTTATATGATGGACGTAATCACTTGCGGTGCTTTTAACTGTCACGTCATCTTGAAGGTGTTTGCAAGTCTTCCATCTTGGACGAGAACAAGGTGTTATGTGGGCAGTAAAATGCAGGATTTACTAACATTCCTTAAAACTCCTGTTGAGGTGATACACAACCTTTAGTACTTCGGGAAACGCTTTTCTAAGGGGCTTGTTGCTTGCCAGTATTAGATAATACTTACGAAGGATATTATTTATGTTTGGGAGCGCACTTGAGTATCTGGTTGTAATTGTTGGCGGCTGGTTGGGTTGCGTTACGGGGACCCTTTCAGCTAGTGTTGTTTTCCTATCTAGTTTAAATGCTTCGTTGTAGGCCTTGTTTAGGAGGTCTTGCGGGTAATTTCTTTCAACAAATCTTTTCATTAGATTGCTTAAGTGGTGAAGGTATTCACCGTCGCCACTACAGATCCTTCTTATCCGCCTCGCCTGTCCGGCAAAAATCCCTCGTTTGCAGTGTCGCGCGGGGGGATGACTAGTATAATCTAGGTATTGTGTGCTGTCCTTTTTCTGTAAGGCGTCGTCTTTGATTTTCCTGCTTCAATAGATACTGTCGTGTCTCGGAAGTTGATTTATTTGGGAAAATGGTGCATGGTAAACTTCGTGAAAAAGGGAGAATGGTGCATGGTGAAAATACGCTCAGAGCCTTTAAAATTGGTTCTGCGTGGGCGTCGTATCAGGTACTAATGATATTTCGGACGGCTTTCTTTCTGAGTTTGTGGTTTCGCAATATTAGTTTTGGTGGTAGTGTCCCAGACTAAGTGATAATAAGATAAGTTAGATAAGAAGAGTGGTTTGTAAAATAACAACTTAATGTTCTGTGGCAAGATGTAACGAAATGTGCATATTATTCCTAGTGTTCCTGAAACTTTATTTAAGGTAGCATTCAGTTGATCTGGCCACGTCATATGCTCTACGTAAATGACGACTAGGCTTCTAGCAACGCGTGATAATTCTATAGCTGACGTACCCAACTATAGACTATTGGTTATACTCAATGTTTTGTTCTGAGGCGGAAATAAAACTGCTTTCGTTTTTGCCGCGCTTAAGTTAAAAGAACTGACGATACTCCAAGTGTGAATTTTACTTAGGACAACGTCGCCTTTTTCTGTGAGGTTTGAAGGGTTACGTAATGTAATAAAAGCACTTGTATGTGAGTAAATGATAAACTTGGCATTCGCACAATTATTTACTATATCATTCACATATCAATTAAAGAGCAATGACAAAATGGACGCTGAGGCACAGCAGCATTGATTAGTTTGAATTGGGCTACAGAACAATTAAAACGTTTACATGTTTCAGCGTTTATATCCATTTCCTTGATACCGCCGAAATATTTTTCTCGATTTTTCAGCCATATAACAGGACACATCAGAAACGCTGCTCTGAGTTGGCAATCAAGTGATAGAAATAGTCCGTGCACAATCCTCTCCCGACTGCTTCATGACGACAAGCTGGATTTCGCGGAAACTGTGACATTTACCAGAGATATTATTCTTGGAGCAATCGAAACAGTAAGCACTCAGTGATTACTTTTTTCGCGAAGATTTTATCCATCTATCAATTAAGCCTTCGTGCCCTAAAAACGGATGAATAATACTCGTACAAAAGTTGTGCAACCTTCTCACGAAGACCGAAGCGAGTATGTATGTATGTATGTATGTATGTATGTATGTATGTATGTATGTATGTATGTATGTATGTATGTATGTATGTATGTATGTATGTATGTATGTATGTATGTATGTATGTATGTATGTATGTATGTATGTATGTATGTATGTATGTATGTATGTATGTATGTATGTATGTATGTACGTCCTCAATTACGAGTATTTTAAACTATAGGCAACGACCACTTAAAACACTTGCCCATGTTCTTCAGCCTAGCAGAAAATATATTCGAGACAACACATTCGTTAAAATCGTTGATTAGCAGACTTTGGTGCCTCTGTTCTCACGCTAGAGGGGCACTCGCATCAAGACACCCTTGTGTTGATGGTGCCGTTTCTGCAAACATTCTTTGCAGGTTGCTTTAGGAGCCACGGCTTGCTTGCAACACTTGGCAAGACACGCGGGTGCACAAGAGAAAGCTCGCAGTGAGGTCACCACTGCACTTCCAGAAGATGCCACTGCCTTTCAACCAGACTATGTAAACCGTTTACCCTACCTGAACGCCTGCGTGAAGGAAAGCATGCGGTATGTTCTATAGCCGATTCTTCTTGAACGACCTAAGGCCCTAAATGCACAAAAACGCTTAGAATGAAAACGGCGCCAGGAGCCAGCTAAGAACATTCCAAATGTGATAGGTCGCATCATGTTATTGCACCGTGTCCTTTAGCCTTAAAAAATGAGAAGAAAAGTACACAACTATTATATTCTAGTGGTACTGACATAATAAACGGGTACTCGGGGATGGTTGAAAAAGGTTTGAGGGGTGTGCAACCAGGATGAAAGGAAAAAAAATGTTAGTTTCGACGTTAAGAGAAAGGCGGACAGCCACGCGAGTCCCAGAGCAAACAGGTTGTAGCTCCTGTCTCTGTTGTTCCTTCCTACCGTTGGTGCGATGTGCCTACCGTAATCAAAATGTGACTCAAGCGACTAAATATGGTGCGTCGATGTTAACGGATAGTGTATGACCCTGTATCTCATTACCCAGGCAGCACACCCCCAGTGGACCATCTGGGCCCAACGTCCGCAAATGTCGGCAGCAACAAGGCCCAACATCCGCGATTCACGCTCGCGCTTTCAGCCACATCACACTGGCGTTGGCTAGTCAACGTTTGGCTGATGTGGGCTTGCCAGCGTAGGTCCGATATGGTCCTGCCATTATTCAGCCGATGTTGGAAGTTGTCATTGGGCCTATGTAATGTAGTCCATGCTCGCGTGGTGGTGTGGCCGCCGATGTCGGGAATCCTCTGGTGTGACCGGCTGCTCCCATTATTATGGCGTTTTAGCAAAAGTTGGTTAACGTGGGGTAAGTAGGGTAATACTGTACCGTCGTGGTACAGTATTACAAACTAAATTTAGGTGGGAACATCTGGTGGTAGTCGTTCGCAGCGTACGGTAGCTCGATTAGAAAGGCACATACACGGGTTAGGAAGGAAACGGTTGCGTGCCAACCACGGCTGTATGTTATAAGTGCAGTTCCTGTACCATAATCCATCAGTGTTAAAATAGCCTATTGTCAGCCCAACGGCGTTCACCGACTTGGCACCATTGACCCTATATACAGAAAATACATCGTAATGACAACGATTACTTCACTGGGATTTGGGTGCACCATTAAAAGCCACTGTATTGTGAAACCATGCAAGGCCGAGAAAGAAGGTCAATATTGTCTCCAACTCAACTAAAACGCTTGGAAGCCATGCTGCAATAATTGCGCATATGGATCTGAATAATGATGGAGCAACAGATTTGTAAAGTGATAAACAATTTATTCGCACATATGTTCACGCACCAGTAGTTTTACAATAATAAAAACGAGGCTATTAAGAACAGCATAACAATGGCTGTTCCCTCTGAGAAACCTCACAGCGCCGTTCCCTAGCAACCGCCGCCTGGTCTCGCCTCACCTCGCTACCGCACCAGTTCGTGTGACGTCAAGAAAAATCACGCATGCGCTGAAGCAATAGCAACCGAGAAGCCGCCGCCAATCCGCGCTCGGCAACGGAACCCGCCTATGGTCTGGCAACCCACTGGCATGTGCGAAACTCCGAGTTTGTGTGGAACGTGGTCTGGAAGGTATTCGTGCGGTTGCAGTTGCAGTCAGTTTTTTAAATGAGAAGCATTTCTTTGCGTACTGCAGACACTTGGATCGTTTCTATCTACGTATCTATCTAGCCGCCTACGTCTGGGTGCTCCCGTGATCACCTCCTTAACTTGGGGTAGACCCAAATTAGAATGGGAAGGTAAGAGGGTTTGACAAATATGACTGTCTGGGGATGACATGAATAATGTGAAAATCCCGTCGCGTACGACGTCAAATCCTTTCCTCCAGAAATGTGTGGCACATACCCGTATACCGCGAGCCACGGTATGCGGGTATGCGCCACAGATCTTTGACAGTCTACATCTACCGAGGAACAGCGAGAACAGACATTGGTAATGTAAATGCGAGAGCGCTAAGAAAAACCGACATCGGCAGCGTTCACGCGACGAACGCAAAGAATAAGTGTTATGGTTCCAGCAGGAATCTAACGCAAGCATTCTGCATGGCAATCAAGTATTCTACCACGGAGCCACGCCAGGTCTCGGAAATGCCTTGGAAAAAAATTGGGGGACCCTTAATCTTCGCCTTTAAGAGTTGAACGCGATAACGATATCCTGTCCCGAGTGCCTACTTCAACCACTTAGTGCATACTTGTTATCCACCCACTACGTGGTGTTAAGGGAGTACGCTTAGTAAGGTGTGTGCCGGTTGTAATGGGTGGCCGGCTTTAAACTACGAAATCGTTATGATATAGTCACATATTTTGATGCCCGATGGCAATGTACGCTTGTACCACGCGATATTCCCCTGGGATTTTACATGTTATATTGCGACGCCTATATAAAGGACGCTTGCGTTTGCGAAGCATGAACGTTGATTCAGTGCATTTCCAAGCAGAGGAAGTTATTTTCACTGTATTTCCAAGCATAGGCGTGGTTGTGTGGTAGAACACCTGCTTGCCATGCAGACGGCCCGGGTTCGATCCTCACTCGGGCCCGGAAATTTTTATTATTCATTTTATTTGCATCTTTCTCGATTTTTCGGTCACGGACAAGATGATGATTTTTCGCTCACAACCAACGACGCCGATGCCGACGCCGACACCGATGCCGACGCCGGAATTTCTGCGAAACGAGCTCTTTAACGCTATCGCGTTAAAAGACCCTATGCAGGCGTAATCTTGGTGAAACGTCCATTGTGGTTGCAGTGCTGCCCATCTAATTTTATAAACATTACATACGTACTGCAAAGATACAGGCGTCACATCGGGTTACAGTCAATTGTAGTTAATTGCCATCCAGTGAAGTTGGTTTAAGTAGCACTATCCAGAGCTACCATCCTAGCAAGCACAAGTGCTATATTTCAGCTTACCGCTTCTGGTGTTGGTGATACCCATGTTGCTCTTGGTATCGTGACGAATCTGTAAACAACTGGTTATATAAAACATGTGCGAGTATTCAACATACATGTCTGTGCGTATGACATTTGTGCGTATGTTTAGCGTAATTTCGTAACCTTTCGCTCAACAAAAAAATTACACCACATTCAGCTTCCCTCCGCATGCTTCGCATGACATCGATTGCCATGGGACATGGGATCTGCCGAATTTTTTTTTGTTCTGGCGCGCTGAACTTTGTATCAAGTGATGCAGTCTACGTAGGAAATGAATCTCTGAGACGTCCTGAAAGGTTTTGATCCGTTCAAGGTCAAATATGTTAATATACGATGGCGCGAACGTGTTGCAAGTGGTCAGTGTCGTATAATTCCGGCCCTCTTTCCATTGGAAAAACGCGCTAATATTTCGACCCGCTCTAGCAAGCCAAGCAAGTGCTGGCTCTTTTAGGGAATGCAATGAATTTTTTTTCCTTGGACTGTAATCTTTAAGTTTGTTTCTTCACTGGCGGTTTTTTTTTATGCTGGCGCACTACCTCTCGTACACGCAGTCGTGCGTCACCACGCAGTCTCGATTTTCGTGGCGAGGAAAGCATCTATTTGTTGCACACAGAATGCTGTCCATCTTCTTTCTCGAAATTTAAGTCACCGCTTATTATTCGCGCGTTCATTGCCCACCAGTGTGAACGAAATTAGAACTGTTTACAAGTAGGCGCTGGTACATGAAAATTAGGCAGATCCCGAGTACCATGGGAATCGATGTTATGCGAAGCATCAGGAGGTAAGGTGACTGGGTTGTAATTTTTTTATTGAGCGAAACGGTTATGAAATGGCGCTAAAGATATGTACAAATGTTGGAGGCACAGACATGTTGAACAGTCGCATATTTTTCATATAACCAGTTGTTTACAGTTGTGTAACGATGCCAACAGAAACATGGGTATTGCCAACACCAGAAGCCGTAAGCTGATATGTAGAGCTGGTGCTTGCAAGGATGGTAGCCCTGGATAGTGGTACGTAAACCACCTACAGTGGATGGCGCTTAGGTATACCCGTGACGTTAACCCGACATGACTCCTTCATAGGAGTACGTATGTAATGTTTATAAGATTAGATAGCCTGCACTGCAACCCAATATACATTTCAGCAATATTACGCCTGCATAGTGTGTTCTCCCAAAGCAGTTTCAAGACCTGACGTGGCTCTGTGGTAGAATGTTTGATTGCCACTCAGAATGCTTGGGTTCGATTCCTGCTGGGACTCTGATTTCTATTCTTTGTATACCTCGCGTCAACGCCGCCGATGTCCGTTTTTCTTAACGCTGTCGCCTTTAAATTACCAGTGTCAACGCCACCGATGTCAGTTTCTCTTAACGCTCTCACCTTTAAATTACCAATGCCTGTTCTCGCCGTTCCTCGGTAGGTATAAATTGTCAAAGTCCTGTGGCGCATACCCGCATTCCGCGGCCCGTGGTATACGGGTATGAGCCACACGTGTCTGGTGAAATGAGTTTGATGACGTACGCGATGGGATTTTCACGTTATTCATGTCATGACCAGCCAGACATATTCGTCAATACCTCTTACTCTCCCATACAAATTTTGGTCTACCCCAAGTTAAGGAGGCCATCACGAGAGCACCCAGACGTAGGCGGCTAGATAGATAGATAGATAGATAGATACGTAGATAGAAACGCAAAAGTGCTTACAGTGCGCAAAGAAATGCTTCGCATTTAAAAATGATGTTTACACGCCAGAGTGCTTCTTTCTCTTTTTTAAATGTGAGGCATTTCTTTGCGTACTGCCGGCACTTTAAGCGTGTTTATCTACGTATCTATCTATCTAGACGCCTACGTCTGGGTGCTCTCGTGATCACCCCCTTAACTTGGGTAAACCAAATTTAGTATGGGAGGGTAAGATGAATTGACGAATATGACTCGCTGGTCCTGACATGAAAAATGTGACAATCCCGTCGCGCACGTCGTCAAAGCTTTCCCGCCAGACACGTGTGGCACATACCCGTATACCACAAGAGAGGGTATACGGGTATGTATACCCTCACGGTGATCTGATATTGGTTCATAATAAACGCCAACATCCATTTTCGATGGTACTTTAGTCAAAATATGGTCAATTGATTTCGCTGATGTACTGGTTACCCTCGTAGGTATGTTTAGCAGATTACGAAAACTGAATGAATGCAGTAACTGTTCGTAAGTGGTGTACTTAGTGTCATGGGTGTCAATATTCATGTCCCCAACGATTACAACCCGGTTGTTGTAATTCGCCGACATATTAAAGAAACTTTCTTCCATCTTGTTTAAAAATCGGTCAATATTAGAATTAGGCGGTCGATAAACGACGCCGATTATACCAAAAGAGTGCAATTTAACGAAAAGGGTTTCTATATCAGGAGAACTGCAGTTCACTGATGATAGCTCTGTAAAAGCGTGTCCATTTTTTATTATAAGCGCGACGCCACCGCCACGTGAACAAGAGTCTCTCTGACGCTATAGGGTTACTTATCCAGGAATATGCATTGTCTCTCCTTTCATTAACCACGTTTCCGTGATTTCTAGAACATCAAATGTGTGTACGTGTTTTGATAGAAAAGTAAGGAGCAAGTTCATGTTTTTTCTTATGCTTCGGATATTGCAGTGGAAAATATTAGTACGCCTATCACTGAGTAGTTGGATCTACTTGAGGTATTGGTAACTGCCATTTTATAGCGAAAGGCACGTATACGGTAGACTAAGCCGAGAAGCACCTATGCTATTTTCCCGAGGTCCACTTCACAGTAGATGTGAATGCCCTTCAGTTATCCGATTTCCTTGCCAAGATCTTTCCTTCAAAAACTCAGACGAATCTCCAGTTTTTCTCCTTTTTGCTCTGTATGGCCTTACTTAGCAAAAGTTTATTCTCGAGACACAAGAAGACACAAGTCGTTCATGTCATGCGCCTCAAGCCGTTTTATGCGCGTTGAGGAGCCTAAGTACTCAGTTTTTTTTAATTGAAGCTAAACTGCTTCTTGTTTTTGCTAGCTTTTTTCGTTGTTGAATTGGAAGCTAAACTGCTTG
The DNA here is from genome assembly GCA_030522465.1 of Rhipicephalus appendiculatus. Classification (NCBI taxonomy): domain Eukaryota; kingdom Metazoa; phylum Arthropoda; class Arachnida; order Ixodida; family Ixodidae; genus Rhipicephalus; species Rhipicephalus appendiculatus. The sequence continues at coordinate 111,839 of JALIZH010012276.1, forward strand.
CGGTTTTTGCTACATTTATTGTTGTTCTTTCTAGCTGCATGCATTTTTGGTACTTCCATGTACTGTTTTACGCATCGCAACGATACTTTTTCGAGCGGAAGGGGGGATTGCGATGCCTGTGCATTTGCTTTATTTATGTGGTCAAGCTTCACCCACAAAAGCAATTAGAAACTTTCAGCACAGACCACGCCGAAAGGTTCATGAAGCTTCACGATTGTCTGAGATCACTGTGTTAAGATCACGCACAGGACGCGCGGCCAGGCGGCGCTCTCCGTGGCTCCGGTTACATGACCTTGCTACTGCTTCCTAGAGGCAAGCTCGGGTTGAAGGTCGCGGCGTGGCGACGCGCGGTCCGAATGCGAGGGGGAGCGATGACAGGCAAACACCTCTTGCTTCCCTTGACCGTCCGAGAGGACAGTGGCGGCCTGTTCCCCATTATTTTAAAACGAGAGGTTTCGCAAGCGCCATGGTAACGCTAGAAGCACATGCATAAGTACCGAGGGGCCTTACGTCTGATCAGACTATCGACGCCCGACGCTCTTTTTGCCGCTATCAGTGTGCAGTGTGTACAGCTATAGTTTGAGTTTTATTTTCCCGGGCACAGGTTCGCCCAGACAAAGAGTTTCACCTTCAACATGCCGACTGCTACATTGGTCCACGTCACGACCACGTGACACCATTGTGTGGCAAATGTCAAAAGTGATGAAGAATAAGTCCTACCGTAAAGTAACAGTCTAGGAGTACGAACCCACTTAACGAGCGTAGAAACTACGAAAAATGTTAGATGTAAGTTACAATATCGGTACGCCCATGGCTCTATGGAATTTTGATTTATCATTTGTGGTCTTGCGTGAAGAACGTGCCTTTGCGAAATTTCGGAAGCTCTTATATTTCTTCGCCATCATTCACGCATGCTAGGCTGACCCCTGTGGTACCAGGATTTATAAAAAAGCTGAACCATGACACGGTGCTTTCAGGCTACCTCGTGCCAGCTAAGGTGCGTATATCCTCTTTTGTCTCTATCATGGTTCCTAGGCACGTAGCAACTTTAGCGTAATTCCGCAACTTGCTTTGTATTGGCGAAATCACCTTAAGCAGGCTTGTAATTATTTGACATACTTGGCTTCTCTTTGTTCAGAGCTGCATTTGAGACATTGCTTGATTCTGGCAAAACAAAACAAATATTATTAGGGAGAGCTAATTCGTGTAAAAAGAGAGAGCACTCTCAGGGACACGAACAATTGCAAATATATAAAGCGCGCATGTCTGTGAAAATAAACAGGAATGTACTGTACGAAAATGAAGCTGTTTATGGTGATCCATTCCGACTGCGTGGTTTTCAGGCATTCTAGAAACCTTCCTGTTACTTAAGTGGGATGAAGTCTCCACTGCTGCGAATTTTAATTGCATTGATAAATTACGGGGCTAAACCAATATGGATGAAATTTTCAACATGACAACGACGTCGCTTGAAATGGAACCACGCTTACGTACGCGAACACGCCTTCCAAATGTTCTGCGAACAGATTACAAGCCAGTTAGGTTGGTTTCTGATAGGCACCGTTCGCAATCGGTAATATGGCAAATAAACATTCCGTAAATAGCCTACAGAACTTATGACATTTCCCACTAGATGTCTGCAGCCAGCTACGTATTATTTTTCATGCAGTAAAATACCACGTCAAGGAACGTTAGTTAAACAAACATTCAGTTCTACGAACTTTTTTTTATTTATTTCGACGACGTCTGAAGTTGCCAAGCGGTAGAATGACCTTCTTCATGCATTACCAATTATTCACTTGAGTTGTATATACCTGTCACATCTACCAAGGCACTAGGTGCATAGGTTAGCACCGCAAGGTAACCCCCCCCCCCCCCCCCAGAAAAAAAAGCAAAAGAAGCTGCATCATGGCTCATCGCTGAGAGCGCTCGGCAGTCAAGTCTACACCGCTGCTGTAACAAGGGTTCAAATTCCAGTAGTAGTAGTAGAGAAAATGATTCTTTTACGTCATGATGTCATGATGAACAAACTAAGGATACCGTGGTGGCCTCGCGATGGAGATACGACCTCGTGACGGCAATGGTCATTGGTAGTGTAACGGAAGAGACGGAAAATACGAAGCCAGTAAGTGAAACAACATATACAAGCAGACTCTAAATTTCTCTTAAGCTTTGAAAGAAATACCACGACATGGTATTACCTTTTCTTTGTCAACGCTTAGCCTTTTTACAGGAAACTTTACGCCCTTGATTTATCTGACGTTCAAAAGTTTTATGCGATTGCTTGTTCGAACAGAGTTCCATCTCTTCATTTAAACAGTCTCTCATAATGCCTTTCGTCCTTGCTTTTTTTTTACTTTACAGACAACAATATGGCTCCAAACTCTCGTCGCCAGTCAGTTAGATGACCACTTCAGTAAACCAGAAGAGTACCGGCCTGAGCGGTGGTTATCGAACGAAGAAAACGCTGACGACTGGGTCCACGTACCTTCAGCCTCGTTGCCCTTCAGCGCTGGGAAGAGGTCTTGTCTCGGCAGGAGAATAGCCGAGCTTGAATTATGTATTCTTCTTTCCAAGGTAAAAAAGCTATACGTCTTCGGCAGGGTGCATATACGTAGCGTCACACTTAGCGCGAAGTACTAAAATAGTTTTGGATCTAATTTGACATACTTGTGCGGTAAAACAACAAGTTGTTTTAAGCGATAAAAATTCCCCACTGAGTAATAGTAACCTGTCGTCCTTCTCTTGAGCAGTGCCGCCATGTTCATGTAATCTAAAAATTGTACTAAAATAGAACTGCCTATAGACGCATTTCATTAGTTTATTAACAACCAAGGAAATATTACCAAGCCACATTCTTTCAAGGCAGAAGAACAGATAATGCCATGATGAGGCGTGGTTGGTGACGTAATGGTATGTTCCTACTAACAGATGTTACCACGGCCGAGTAGACACATCAAGTCGACACCATAGGCGTTCGCTAATACAAACGCAAAGCTCGAAACAATGATGTGCATCTGCACTACACCACTTCTCTTGCAATAGAGGCTCCTTGTAATGGCGATATGTGCCATTTAGAAAATGTCATATATGTTATTTCGTATTGCTTGTATGTTGCAGTTCACAGCCATGCTGAAAAGACGAATGCCGCTTAGATGACTGCCGAGGCCTCCTGGCCGCCATCTAATTCTGGTTATTTCTTCCTCTCTCCATAAAAATCCGGCACGAAGTGGGGAACAATGATTTCTTTTTGCAATGTAACATTGTTCTAGTATCAAAGGCATTATAAATGCTTACAGTAACTTGTGTATCCCTTCCGCGCTCAGCCGATAATCACTTAGAACATACTTGCTGGCTGTGGATATAGTTCAGGTGCCAGCAAGATGGTTTGCATCCGCTTAGATCGAGAACCACTCGTTCCATTTAATGTCCCTTTGTATAAAGCTGCCCTATATTGTCATCAGTTTCTCCTTAATTAGTAAACTACTCAGCAAAAATACGTTTACACAAGCACGGCTTAGCTTGCCGACAGTGCTTAAGAGGACGGCTGACTAATGCTTGAAGGTTCCGCAGTTGTGCTGGACGTAGGGACCAAACGCTGATCCTTTATTCTTGTTTTGCGAGCGCTTATGCAGTAGAGGCCACAGAAGCATTTTATGTAATGGCTGATTTTTAGCTTACTGCATGATATCTACGTACTTCGACTAGATGAGCTAATTTTATTCCTCTGTGTTTTAGATCTTGCAGAGGTACAAAATTGAGCATCAATACCCTGACGTCGGATTCCACGAGAAAATTTTCATGATCCCAAAAGCACCAATTCGACTGAGCTTCAAGCCCCTAAACAAACATACACAAACATAAATGAAGAGGAAATAGGATGTGTCGCTGATCACCATGAGGTTGTACTATATTTGAACATCGATGTAATAAAGTATGTGTTAGAAGCTGTGCCATGAAACATGATTTTCTCCTTTAATGCTCCTACTTTGCAGCGGCTCTGCCGTAGTCGAATTTATCTGAATATGCTTTCAAACAAACATCTCAATACGCTTTCAGACGGACGGAAAGTAAAGCAAACACCGATATAGACTCGGTGATCATTTGAATGTCAAGTGATGTCACTTGTCGTTCCCTTTCTTTTAAGAAAAACTTATGGATCCACCAGCTGTCATGTTTGGTGATGCTTAGTCGTCGTTTTGATTTTTCGCGATATTATACAGGAGCTATGAGACGGATCTTTCAGGGTACAAGCGTTGATCGTACGGAGTGACGTCGTAACAAATTGCAGTTTGTTGGAACGCTCCAATGCTACTGCTTATATACATCAAGTAAGTGTGTGGTCGCTTTAACAAAATTTTACTTTTCTGTAAGAGCCCAGTTGTACGAATAAACAGCTGTTTTGGAATGACATTTATATTTCACGTATTTCAATGTTAATGCAGCCCGTACTAAATACTACCACAGGAATGCGATATGGCCTATTTTCGCTCGTGGTTATAGTCAATGCTAGGATTACTGGTAGTGTGTTGGTGAATGCATAGGTGGGCTTCATTGTCTTGAAGGCCTAAAAAAATAAGGCAGTTTTGCACTAGTGCTCCCAAGCCTGAAAGAAGTACAGAGCAGGGCAGCTTTCTTTGGATACAAAAGGGAGCGCTGCGAAGTGGAAAACATGGGAAACAGGGACGACAGAGACGAAGCGCAACTTTCTTGTTTCTCCTTGGTTTTCTCTTTCTTTCACCCTCACTTTCTTTCTTTTGCTTTTTTTCCAGCTTTTTTCTGTCCTCGGGAGGAATTTTCTCGCTTTCATGTTGTTTCTTTCTCTCTCTCCTTCTCACATTCGCCTGCTATAGAATGCAGAAATCAGCCCACGGGTTCTGGGTTCAAAGCAGAAGATGAAGAAAAGGACGAAGAGGAAGAAGAAAAGCACGAGGAGAGGGCATGCCAGTTCCCCCCAGTTCCTGATGATGTTAGCCTTGGGTCACGATATTTTACGCCGAGCTAGAACAGCTTCTACGCAAAACAAAACAAAAAAAAGAAATGGCTGCCCCTACTGTAATATAGAGCATATCTACTCATGAATGGGTCACCGGCAAAGCAGATTGGTTGGAGATGATACTAGCGACTATTTTGTGCATGTTCGCAGGGGCCCACGCCACCAAACTACACCGCACTACACTGTGGACTGGTCCATATTGCATTCAAGCGGATAATCTCACTGGAATGCCCTAATGTCTCGTTCCACTGCCAGTACGACATTCTTTCAGTGACCGCATAAAGGAGCTGGCTTTTGCTCAGTGCCAATTGCAGGCGGCCCAGAACGCGAGATAAAAGCGTTTCAGACTTTAAAAGAAACGAGCGTAGTCAGCTCACGTTGTGTATGTTTATAGAGGAGCATCGTTGAGTTTAGATAGACGACAACATAGCTGTTATAACAGGGGATAGCGTGTATCAGACCAGATTCGCCAACGTTACTCTTCATTTTGTGTGACTTCCTAACATTCAAGGCAGATATTTATTAATACTCAAGCAGATATTTATTAACATTTAAGCCAGCATTCGACGGCACTAGCCATATCGCTAAGCTGTGTTAGCCATCACTAGGCGATATTAGCAACAATCGCGTGGGCGAACCAGTGCTAATTGGTGCTAATATCATTGCGAACGCTTCAGCCAACTCTTATGCCGTACTGACAGTATAACCGGGAGCTGAACTGGTTGGTAAGAATTCATTCTAGAAGACGGCGAACAAAAGACACAAGGAAGAAGTCAGGATACCACAAACGCCCTCTAAAAACTGAAGAGGCACACGATGGCGAAAAAAAAGGCACAAAAACTTACCTCTGCATGCCCACGCAATAGGCGAACCTATCAATCTGGCATACGTGCGGGTCTACGTGAAAGATAACTGTTAATACATTCGATTTTTCTCTATGCAAGTTAATCGACAGTTGACTCCCTGTTACGCTACCAATACTATAGATTTGGCATGCCTGAGTCATTAGACAGGTTTCTTAATTGCTGTGCCGATACAGAACTGTGCAGATATCAAATTTCTACGTGCTATTACGCTCTTGGCAATGTGAAGAAAGATTAGAAGGTGAGTCGCACCCTTTATAGGTAAGGCTTTATAGGTAAGGCATAAGCGAACTCTAACCGGAGGCTCACCTTGCAATCTTTCTTAATATTGCCAAGTGCGAAAGAGCACGCCAAAAAATTTGATGTATGCGCAGTTCTGCTGCACTTAATAAATGTCACTGCGGAGCATCCGCATCTTCGCAATAAAACAAAAAGTGTTCTTTCATCTGTACTACGGGATATTGCATTATTGCATTTTGCAAAAGTATCTCAGGAAATATCTAGTTACGTCAAATACAACGTATATCTAGAAGAGCCAGGGTAGGGGCCAGTTGGTTCTACATAGTGTAAACTTTTTGCGCGCTACATGAAAACAAAATCGACGTAGAAAGAACGACACGGGAGAACACAAGCCCGAACTAACAACTGTTTATTTTTACAGAATCATGAGAAAAATATATACAAAAATACAGAAAAGGGGCGGTAAAAACAGAACAAAAAGAAACACTCACACGTGCGCTCGTCATTGCAACGGGTGTCAATCTCATCGGAAATTTGATTGCACCACGAATGTATCATGATGTAGTAACTCAAAAGAAAGGGATATCATCGAAGCCTTCACAATGCACCACGCCGGCGTTCATACCTGTGTTTCCCTCCTTCGCTATTATTAATAGAAGCGAAGGTGTCATTTTTTCAGGGCAGGAAAGCTAAGAGACCTCGAGACAAGTGGGCGCCGGATCAAGGATAGTATATTTTGATGTATTTCTTGCGCATGTGTCAGTGTTTTTTTTTTCTGTTTTTTCCGCCCCTTTCTGTCTGTGTATATATTTTGTTATGATTCTGTAAAAATAAACAGTTCTTAGTTAGCGCTTGTGTTCTCCCGTGTCGTTCTTTCTACGTCGATTTTGTTTCCTTGTAGCGAGCAAAAAATTTGCACAACGTATCTCGTTATCTGTACTTTAGACTTGCAGCGCATGTATTTTTAGGAGCGAAGCTCCTTAGGCCGGCACCCCGCCGTCGCCGTTGAAGCTCCTTGGCACGGTGCCAGCAGTGGCGTCTTTCCCTCACGCGGGAGGATAAATGAGCTTTATGAGCGCTTTAACGCGGATGGCGTCTGCACGATGCGCAAAGCGCGAGAATACGAACGCATGCGAAACGGAGGCAGATTAGTCTCCCTCTCCCTCTTTCTTCGACTCTGCCCCCTCCCCTCAAACCGGCGAACGCGCGAAACCATCGCTTCACCCTGTCGTCCGCCCAGTGGTTGGTCCGTTGCCTGGACAATGAAACGCCGCGCGCGCCGAACGCCGCGTGCGTCCCATTTCTAAGGAGCTTCGCTCATCGGTTGTATTCGTACACGGAACAACTGCTAGTTTTAGGGGCGAAGCTCCTTAGGGTGTGGGTCTGTCCCTCCTCTGTAGTATGTAGTAGTAGTAGTAGTAGTAGTAGTAGTAGTAGTAGTAGTAGTAGTAGTAGTAGTACGTAGCCACGTATAGTGGGATGTACCCACTAAACGTGATAAAGATGACGATGACGCCTGATGACCATGAAGTATAAGCACGTTCCAGACCCCATATTCTCTTTCTGCCATGGATGAAAACGATCGTGAACGCGCTCTCGCCCTCGAAAGGCAAAACGGCAACGCATCACACCACACCCCCGCGTTTGTGTGTCAGGTCTTTGTATGATGATCGAGTGGGCAAAATTTACGGGGATTGACGGTTTACCAGATTACCTCCGGAGCTTCGCCCACTCATCATCATTCACTTCGTGGATATGGCGTGATTTTTTTCCTTTTTATTTTTAGAGCGGTATTCCAGAATTCTTTAATGAGTATATTTGCCAAATCATGCTTCACGCCAACGTCTATCTCGCCTGCTCTACCCCGACATTCGAGGCTCCATGCCCGGGCCACCCACGTGGATTTATCTCAATTGCAGGCGTCGGCTTACTGCCAATACAATTCCGCAGCAGCCTTTGGATGTCACTGTATTACTATTTAAGATTTTAAGGCACCGAAAGCGGCTTCGGTTTAAAAAGTTGACGATTTAAAAACATAATTTGAGCGTGGTAAATACTGTGTTAAGTCGATTTGTAGTGGCATAAGCGTATGGTCGTCACTTTTACTGAATCCTCCACTTTAAGTATACGTAAGCTATCGCTTTGTTATAGGGTGTGCGAATAGTGAATTCCAGAACCGACTCGAATACGAATCGAATAGTGATGACAACGAATCGAAATACGAATACAAACTGAATACTGTTCGAATCGCTTTCGAATAATAGGGCAACCATTTTCAAAGCCGCACTAGAATTCAACAGTATTTAACTCGGAACAAATAGTCACGAACATTAACAAAGGAACATTACGATTAAATTTAACTGACACAACAATCCACAGTTATGTAAACTGATGTAAGCCCGCATAACCAGTGGCAGCCTATACGAGATACTTTGCAACCGTAAGTTTAAACACGGAGTTTACTACAGAATTCAAGGTGGTACTTTTCCGCCACCTCTTAGACAAAAGTCATAGAAATTGAACAATGTTTGATATATCAGTATCATAAATTTCATGATGAGCATAGCGAATTCAGAACACTTTGGCTTCGGCGACACTCGAGATTTTAAGTAGGAGAACCTTGATCTTTGGTTATTTACACCATCCATAGCCCCGTTAAAGATTGGGCTGTATGTGTCTTGATAATCTTATAATTACAACAAGAAAAGGGCTCCGAGATGTTACAAATGTTGTTCATCAGGGTTTTTTAATCAGCGCTGATGATTCACAAATTATTCTCAAAATTTTTGGTATTGCAAATATGTCGTATTCGATTCGAGTGGTGAATCGAATAACACCCTATTCGATTCACTATTCGAGAATATAGAATATCCGCACACCACTACTTTATCATCCTTTCTGTGGCGAAAATGAACTTCCAGATTATGGCAAATGATGTCGCCCCTGTTCCATATGCGTCCTTGCTACACAGATAATTATGTATCAGCTGAGTCATTTCACTTTTTCTTCCAACATGTGTACGTCATGAATTTTGCCGCGGGCTCCGATGAGCTGCAGATACCTAATATGGCAAGAGATTTCCCTAATTGCTTTGAGTGGTTGATGATGACAGCATAACAGATTACCATCCATTCAGGGACAACATATGCAAGTATCTCCTTTTAGAAATTGACTGAAATTAATCTCGACTCATGCTTGAAAGGAAGGAAGGCTGTGTTTTCTGCGATATACACACAATTAAGTGCGATTGCTTCGTACTTAGCCGACGAAAAATTGTATGCCAGAGCATGTTGCAAACAACAACATTGGTTGTTTACAGGCTGCTACTACAACCAATGCTGCAATCACGTAGCAACGGACGATAGGTCGCACTTGAGCATAGTGACATACGTTATGTAGAATAAGCACTGACAGCCTGGTAGTTGAAGCTTTTGTTGCTATGTCATTAAATGAATACGTTTGGTTAGTGTGATGCTGAAGTTAACAAAATCAACAAACAATGAGTAATCACAGAGGTCTCAATTATAATTTCATTTTGAATGTTCTTGTTGCAACATTTTTAACTGAATGAAAAGTGGCCTGCAAACACTAAAGTGAAGAGAATTTTTTCGCACCTGTAATTTCGAACCCGTTTGTTGTATCTCTATTTAAATATCATCCTAAGTGTTTCTTTCTTCCCTCTCTCTCCACTTATTTCTCTCTCTTTGTTATTCTTCCATTTCTCCCTTTATTTCTCCCTGTCTTGCTCACTCCTTTTTCTTTCTCTCCGTTTCTTTATTTCTTCCTTTCTCTTTCTATTTTGCTCTCTCTCTTTTCTACGACTCTTTCATGTTTCTTTCTATCTTTTATCTTTATTTCTCTGTTTCCATCTTCTCTCTCTCCCACTTTATCTATTTTTCACTACCACTCTCTTTCTATCGCTTTTTTTTTCTCTGCTCCTGCCTCTATTTTTTCTTTCTATCTTTTTATGTCTTCATTTCCTTTGCTTCTCTTTATTTTTCTCTTCCTCTTTCTTGTTCTCTCTCTTTCATTCGCTCTATTTTCTATTTTTCTTTCAACCTGTCTCTTTCTTTTTAATCTGGTCGTTTTTGTTTGACACTCGCTCCTGCTGTACACGGTAGAGGGGCTTGCCCACTTACTATCACGCGTACCCACCAGCGGAGTTTTGCACGACGGAGCACAAGTTACCAATAGCTCGCAGATTCGTGATGATGATATTGTTTTATTACGACAGATCACAAGGTACCGAGAGTTTAAACAGCTTCGCTGATAAAAATAGAGGAACACGATGTTGAAATGTGGTAATTCGTTTCGAAGTCGAAATTTGACTGTACCTTCAAAACCTCAAACTTCTCTTGCGAAATTTCAGCTCCACGCGAAAGTTCAGTCTGCTATTAAAATTTCAGTCTTCAAGGGACTGTTTAGCAGCATCATAACAGTTGATTTTGAACCAAGAAAACATGCAGCGATAAATTTGGGAGTACAATCCAGGTGTATCTTTACAGTTGAATGCGAGTATCCATCTTCGCCACCCCCCGCTCAAACAAACAAACAAACAAACAAACAAACAAACAAACAAACACACACACACACACACACACACACACACACACACACACGCACACGCACACACACACACACACACACACACACACACACTCACACACACACACACGCACACACGCACACACACACACGCACGCACGCACGCATACACACAATACTAACAAATATCTCACGGTGAAAGCCTCAGATTGCTTATCAAACGCGAAAAGTGACCGTCGGCTTCTAAGACGTCAACACGAGTCATGCGAAAAATCATTATACGACGTGAATATCACGTCACAATGCCGACATGTAATCTGACGTCACACGATAATGTCCCACAGAAGTGATGCCCTGTGAGGTGCAGGAAAGTTCCGATGCATCCGGTTCTGGAGGAATCGCATAACCCCATTGAGTGCAGAACGCTATCAGGGACCGGTTGACGGGGAGATCAATGCAGTCGTTTGAGAAGAAAATTGGGGGGACTCTTAAGCTTCGCCTTTAAAAGTTGAACGCGATAGCGATATGCTGTCCCGAGTGCGTACTTCAACCGCTTAGTGCATACTTGCTATGCACCCACTACGCGGTTTTAAGGGAATACGCGCAGTAAGGTGTGCTCCTTTTGTAATGGGTGGCCGGCTTTAAACTACGAAATCGTTATGATAGTCACATATGTTCTGACCCCCCGATGGCGATGTACGCTTGTAGCACGCAACATTACTGGGATATTACATGTTATATTGCGACGCCTATATAAAGGTCGCTTGCGTTTGCGAAGCGTGAGACTTATTTTCCCTGCATTTCCAAGCAGAAGCAGTTATTTTCACTGTATTTGCAAGCAGGGGTGTAGCTGAGTGGTAGAACACCTGCTTGCCACGCAGACGGCCTGGGTTCGATCCTCACTCGGACCCGGAAATTTTTATTATTTGTTTTATTTGTATCTTTCTCGATTTTTCGGTCACGGACAAGATGATGACTTTTCGCTCACAACCAACGACGCCGACGCCAAATTCGACGACGACGCCGACACTGACGCCGGAATTTCTGCGAAACGAGCTCTTTAACGCTATCGCGTTAAAAAAGAATATGAATTTCGCCTTGCAGTTGGTTTAAGCATAAGCATAAGGAATGGTGTGACTTTATTTTAGTGAACCACTCACGAAATCATCAATGCTCTTATTGCACCTTTTTTGGGTTGGTTCAGCTGCTGAGCTCAAGAAAATAAAATTAAGGCAGATTCGCCCTAGTGGTGCCAAGCTTGAAGGAAGCGCGGAGCTGGGCAGCCTTTCTTGTTGTTGTTGACGTCCACATATGGCCCACCACACCCAATGGAGGGGATTGGCCGAGTAGGTGAAGTCTTCCCATATTAACGCGAGAGTGTTAAACAGCTCATTTCGTTAAAATTCCAGCGTCAGCATCGGTGTCAGTGTTTTCATTGGCTTCATTGGTTATGAGCGAAAAATCATCTTGTCCGTGACCGAAAAATCAAGAAAGATGCAAATAAACAAACAATACAAATTTTCGGGTTGGAGTGAGAATCGAACCCAGGCCGTCTGCGTGGCAAGTAGGTGTTCTACCAAATAGCCGCTAAATTTGTTGGAACTGCTTTGGAAAAAAAACATTATATAAAGGCCATGTAGTGGAAGGAGTCTCCTTAACGCATCATATATTGCGTGGCAGAATCAAAGAACGGCTCCAGGCGTGAATACAGGTGAATTGAGCAACGAATGGGTATTTTAAAGACCCACCCATTACAAAGCACTCACACATATTTAATTATCATCAGCAGAAGGAGAATCAAAAAGTGAACAGCTGCGAAGGTTTCCATGTTACCCTACGGACGCTTAGTGGCCCTTTCCTGATTCGCAAAAAGGAATAATTATGGCATAGTGTGCATTTAACAACAGTGCTTGTCGTAGGCATTCAATGATACTCTGAAACTGCCAATGTTACGCGCACAGTTGTTCGTTTCCTTACGGCGCGGTTGAGGCATGAACCGAGAACCAAAGCAGGCTAGCAAATCTGGTGGCGATGCGCAGGAGGCCGGATTACGCTATCGCGATCTGCTCTTGAAGGCGAAACTCAAGCGTCCTCCTATTTATTTTAGGGGCGAAGCTCCTTAGGGTGTGGGTCTGTCCCTCCTCTGTAGTAGTAGTTGTAGTAGGTAGGTAGCCACGTGTAGTGGAATGTACCCACTTCACGTGATAAAGATGACGATGACGCAGTATAGTGGAATGTACCCACTACATGTGCTAACGATGAAGTATAAGCGCGTTCCAGTATAGTGGAATGTACCCACTACCCGTGATAACGATGAAGATGACTCTGATGACCATGAAGTATAAGCGCGTTCCAGACCACACATTCTTTTTCTGCCATGGATGAAAACGATTGAGCTTCGCCCACTCATCATCATTCACTTCGTGGATATGGCGTGATTTGTTCATTCTGTAGTTTCGCTGCGGTCTTTTTTCTTTCCTCCTCTTTTTCTGTCTTGTTCTCTTTTTCAATAATTTCTGTGTTTTTTTAATCGTTATTTCTATTTTTCTTATATTTTTTCTCCCTTTTACGATTTCTCGCTTGCTTCGCCTTAGAATTTTTATACGTAGTTTGTGTTGTTCCCCCCAGCCTAAGTAGCAATGCCCGCACTTAATATCATCATCAAGGCGCTGGAAGAACGAGAGAAGAAGGCTTGTCTTTGGCGCGAGCGCGCATTCACTATGCTATAGATGGCTGTGCTGTATGGGGTTTTGCCTGCGTTACACCACGCCACAACGACAGCATACGACAGCCCGGCCCCCTAAAGTGCTCTGCACTTAATGGTAGCCGACTGCATCGCAAGGAATAATCAATCGGCAACTCGAAGGCCTGAACATACATTGAACATTCTAAAAGAGTTCTGGGGAAGCCAGCAGCGTGGTGGAAGGTTCGCAACTGAGAAAGCGTTCGAGTACCCAGTTGTAGCGCTTAATTGAAAGGTAACCTACACGGGTCTTTAAAGAAATCGTAGTTGAAGAAAGAATCGTTTTCATCGGTGATTCGAACTTGAGACCAATGCATTTTTCAGGTGGTCACTGGACCTTCTAGACTACTGGGTAGTTCAGATGGTAGAGAGGCCAAAACGGCTTCCCTCCCGGGTTTCAATCCGGTACTAGAAGAAGTGTTTCTTCAACTGCGAAGCATTCCAGTAAGGAACATGGGTGGGTTTTCTTGCAGCTACGTGATCTAAAACGGGTGGATGAAAATTCTTCTCTCTCGTCGCAACTTTTTGTGAACGTCACTGTAGATGGTTTAAAGAACTGCCTTTCTTTGTGAGGAAAAAGAAGTAAAAGAATTAAATTTCATAAGATTGTTTATCTCTTTGCATGGGTTAACATTAAAGCATCAAAGAAGGAATGTGGTACAATATACTCAATGCAGCAAGACAAGTGAACTTTATGTTATATTTCAGTGTGGGGAGGACATCGCACCACGCTTATTGTAACTGCCGGGAAAAAGCAAAGAAAAAGACACCTTTGTAAGAAAAAGAGATTGTTTGCGGGAAAAGAAAGGCACATAGTGGAGAATTGAATTATTGTGGTGGAGTAGAACGCTTTATTATGCGCCACCAGGACGTATGATTGCTTTTCTTTTCAAAAAAGAAACTATCTGATTCCGGTATGGCTGAGAGTTGCGCGAGTTATTCAATATAAGTTATGAATTGTCGGAATGCCGCAGCCTATTTTGGTATTGAGTACTAAATGACATTTCTTTCGTTCCCTGACAGTGTGTACATTTCGACCCAGTTCTGACATTGTCTCTAGATGACCGTATTTGCACAGCCTAGGAGCCCTGTAAATGTTGACAGGGTAGCAGTGGTGCTTCCGGTTGGCGCCGAAGCAATGACGCTAATACTAGCGCAACCAATAAGGGCCACTGTTTTTCGCTATGCAGTGGAACGACCAATCGGATGAAGGTCGATGGCAACAGCAGGAGTTGGAGTGGTGAGTGACACTGCTTATGCAACAGGTCGTTTAAAAGTGAAAACTACAGGCCACTATGTCATAGTCCGCTTGTTTCCAATAATTCTTAAAAGCACGCAGAGAAATGCCCAACGACAGCTCGCCTTTATTGCGCATAACCACCTTTCAAGTGAGTTCTTTTTGGAAACAATGTATTTCTTGTTCCAATAATTAAGGAACGGCCACATGTATTTTGTCGTCTAATTATGTGAAGAGTTGTTGACTTATTTTTATGTACACAGCGTGCGAAGCTTGGCCCGCTGTACCAAGATTTTACATTGACTCCGTTACAGCGCATGCAGATAAAACTGTCCGAGTTCTTTCTCAGCAATTACCTAAAATGTTTGTTTATCCAGTATAACAACCACAATAAGCTCGTATGCTCACCTGCCGACTGGAGGTCAGCGTAGCAACAAAGGCGCAAAAGCGTAGTTTTCATTTCAGCGGCTATTTAGTATAAACAAGTCGAACATGACTGCGAACTGTTGCGCCCTACGGCGAACCCTTCGCAAAAACTCTGAATTTTTTGGTAAATATAATATACTGCAATTCCTCATATCATCAATCGGCTGCAACAGGCTAATTTTTTTTTTGCGCGGGTAGAACATTCTAGCTGCTAAGACGCTAATACTGCTGATTGACTACAAACTAATAAATTATATGCCGTACTAAAATAATAGAGTTTGAAAATCTTTTAAATGCCGAAGAGTACATGGATACTCGACTTTTTAGGGACTTTTATTACAGTGACGCGCGCTTTAAAACGACTGAACACCGTCAAGTAAATAGAAAAATATAGGCTAAGTAGCGGTCTTTCTCACCGACAGAGCCATGCCTTTTATATCACTAAAAACTGAACCGAGTTGTATACAAAAGTTTCATAGTTATAATACACAAAAAATATCTTCCACTAATTCCTTTCGTACTGTAAATTCAATTGAGCACACGAAGCTTCAACTAAAGTAAGCAAAGCTCCAACGTTCCAGCCTCTGGCGCAATCCTGACACCGACATGACTGATGCCGAAATACTTCTGGGAAAACATGAGGCCTGAAGGATCGCGGCATCATTGCAATGCTGAAAAAGTTCTCAGGATCAGAACACTCGCCTTCTTCGGCATGAAATGTGCTCAGATGCTGTAGGTTATTTCACTCCTCTTGAGACAACGCACTGAATTATAATGCAAAATAACAACTTTTATTGACAGGCCTACCAATTAAACAAGTATGCAAGGCTTGAGGAGAAAATGGGACATATGAGATTACAGACGTTGTTTTTGCGCGATTCACTGCACTAAACATAAAATCATGGTGAGTACAAAAGCGCGCCACCAAAGTGGACAACGCGCGACAAGCCATCTATCCAGAGAGGCACAAACCAACCACCCTGTGCTTACACGCTAGAATATGCAGAAATAAACTTCGGCCATTTCCGTTTGCTTAACGAGAGGCAGGCGTGCTCCCAATTTTTCTAGCGCGAAATATGACTGTTTCGATTCAACCAAACCTTGAAATACAGAAAAGATGATGTTCAATTCGATGGCTGCCTTGTTGCATGGATTCATTAGTCATACAACCGTTCAAACTCTTCTTTCGACTAGTTGTATACTAATGAATGCTGCTTATATAAAAGAAGTACAGCGAACAACAGCGGCAAATTATCTAAAAAATATGCACAAAGGCACGATTGGTACAAGACGTTTCTAGATTAATTAAAGGCGGACCAAAAAGGATCTCAAACCATGTAAGAGCAGTTGAAGAACCAGCTTCACAATCACGAACTTTTCGGGTGATGTAAAAATCAATAGCGTATCCAAAACAGAAGATGCCTGCGATTCACGGGGGACAGTATACTTGGGGTCTCTTAAAGAAACAAATAGTTTTCACTGACTGTCATATATTAGTTGTGTAAGCAGGTCTCACTAGCTCAATGATGCTATTTGGCAACAACAACAAAAACCCCACAATGACCTAAAAAAGCTTTACAGGAAGGCAGTTGTAAGCTAGAACGCCAAACTAAACATAAGAAAACATGTTAAGCAAAGGTCATGGTCAATAAAAAAGGAGTGCCCGAATGAAAGCAATTCTCGTTCATTGCAGCAGCCGCAAGAATGTATTTTCCTCGCAAGACGATATATCTTCCATCAAGTATCTACACTGTTTAATTGTCCTTCCAGCAATTGCACAATGCTAAAGAAAGATGAATATACGACTTTATCAGGACTTCGGATTTTCCAAGGAGTGCTTCATGTTATAACAACTCAGCCATTGCCGACAGATGCAGCTGTATGTGAATTATGGTGTTTTATGCGCCCAAATGACGTTGTTGTTATTAGGCACATCCTATTGAGGTACGTGCGATAACTTATTACCATAGAACCATACAAGAACGTCTTTGCACATCTCACCTATCGAACTGCGGCTTACGTGGTCCATAACGGAACCCATGCATTCACGCCACCGTGACTAACACTTAGCAACGCGAGGGCGCTTGCCCCTTAAACACCCGTACGGCACATATTTCCCACCAAGTTTAAAGGCCTCTATCTCCAATACTGACCAAGTCCTCCATCCTGAGACAGCTGCTACATCTGAAGGGATGTTTGAGAGTCAACTGGCAAAAACTTTAGCGACTCCATCTCAAGCAACTACGAGGTGCCTCAGTTTCCGTGGGAGCCACCGACACTTTTCTCTCTGAGCCGGAGTTCGTCGCGCGGGTTTTCACTAGTGGCGATAATTCGTGGATGAATGTATTTGCCGCTGTGAGAAAGCTCAGTAAGCGCATTTACTAAATGTCTTAAGGGTAGGGCTATTATCTAGTCCACTTTTAGATCCAAATTTAACGAGGAAGTCAAGTTATTGACATTTGAATTGTAATAGTGCAGTGGGAATATACTTCTCCCTACGGGCCTTCCAAGATGCCCTATCCACCGGATGCAATTTTCTCTTTCTCTAAAAGTAAACGCGCTCGACCATTGAAGAAGCAACAGATTTGCACTTTTCTTTACCTGATGATGTGAACAACTTTTGTGACAGCGAGGAAGATGAGGATGCGGACGAACCATTGCGCATAATTGCTCACTCGAATGGTGATGCAATGCACATTGACCATACGACTGCAAAGCAAGGCGTTGGCTCCTGGCACAATTTTTGAAGGAAGACTGTTGAAAATAAAAGGCAGCAACGCACGTGCCCTGAAGGCCTTCCAATGTGACCGCAAAAGCTTTAGGTGTACCAGACCAAGTGCCGCTTTCACCTGCACTACATTTTCCTAGAGACCATGAGCCTTCAAATTTTGCTGGTGTCGTTTAACTGAACAAAATGGCAAGAGGTCGAAGATTGTTTGCTCTACTCGCAGAGTTCACGTTCTTGCCTTACCACGATTTCAAAAGTTGCCCCACTGGTCCGGTTCTGCCAAAGGCCCTTAAGGAAGTATATTCCCACCGTAACAATTTTAATTTAGCGTTGTACAAGGAAACATTTTACGTTGCATTGTGGTCTTTGGATAATAAATAGCGTTTTCAAACAATTTTGCATTAATTATTTACAATAGATACCTTATGGGCGTTTAAGGGTAAGTCCATCGGCGTAGCCATGGAGTTGGCGGATGGTTGAAACCCCCCTCCCCCCAAAACTTTAATGTTTCTATGTGCTTAGCGTATAGTGCCGCGCAAATGTGCGAACATACATCAATTTTAAGTGAATCCCCCACGCATCCCCCCCCCCCCCCCAATGCAGAGTGAGGCAAGCAGCGGACACGCATCCACGAGATTCAACAGAGAGGTGCTTAGGGGTACACGCTCTTAATGGGGTGTATATGAATTCCTGCCTAGAATATTGTTCTACTACTATGCACTCACTTTTCCATTTCATGTACTTAAAATCAGTCTTTATAAGCGCTGGTAATACTTATCTTTATAACTAAACTGATCTTGATAACTAAAGTCACACGCTTTATCAGATTAGATGGGAAGCTTATAATTGTTTTTGTCCCCATTTCGGAAACAGCATTTACCCCATTCGGACTTTTTCCCAAATGGAACAATACGAACCTACCTATTCCTCACTTCCCTGATCGACGTTCTTTGGGATACGGCGAGAAAGCTCAATATCAGGTAATATATTCATTTTTTTTTTGCATTCTCTTCTTATTTTGCAACACTTGATTAAGACGGTCTTGTTTTAATGAATGAACTGCGAAAGCCTAACCAAGCGTTCATAAAGATAAAAGTGATGAGTGCAGTTATGATGAGTTGTGTACTGTGCTTCGAATGACCAGGTGCGCAACAGTTTATCTATCACGCGCACTGCAATGTTAACCTGTATTTCTATTCTTACGTGCAATAAAACTGCTGCGCCACGTGAAAAAAACTGACGCCATACGAGATGGATATTATACTTGAAGCATCTACTCATCTAAGCGATTGTCGAGGGAAGATTGCTGTTTATAGAAGCACACATAGAAAACAACAAAGCTGATTAATTAAAGACTATGTTCAATATACATTTGCGAATTTTGTGCATATCCGTGCCCAGTCGGCCCGTATCTATTCCAAAGGGTTCACTAAGTGTGGGCACAAAATAATCAGTCGGTGTATTAGGAATTGTTATTAGAAAGACGTAAATTGATTATTACGTTGAGCGCAATGCGCCACGTCGATGGAAGATGCTGAGTTTTAAAGGTTTCTGTTCGACGAGACTATGCATCAAAGGTTTTTTTTTTTCAAAGAAGATTACTTGCGAGAAAATTGAGCTGTATTTCGCGGCAGTACTGTTCTGGTCAGTATGAAGGACATATACCTAAACTCACGCACCAAAGTTAGGCCTGACTGGCCAAAGCTAAAGCCACATAATCAAGCTCGTGGGTGAAAATATGTGCACAGGCCCGTATGTTTATGCCTTATGCCCGTATCCCAACACGTATGCTGAGCCTTAGGCTCGGCATGCGTGTTATGCATGTCGATCTCGAGCAGTCAGCCTATCCGTTGAAGTGCCTACAGTTAACGCTAATGCTGCCGTGCAAGCCCCAGTGGCAAAAAAGTCTACTTGCCCTTCTTCGCTCTTGGTGAGCATGTGGAATGGCAAGCTGCATGTTAACTTAAATTACGAACACCTGCACTAAACGTCAACGTTTTAAAAAAAGTGGTTGACAATTTACGATTATATGTCTCGAAATGAACACAACACGGCTTCATGTCGGCGTGTTCAGAACAGTACTGTGCAAAACGAACAAACGGAAGGAGAAAGTGACGCATTAGGTATCAGTGCAGACAAATACATGTTGCCACTGTGGAGATATACTGTATGCTGCGAAGCCAACGTCTTTCTTTGGTTATGAACTCGATTTAGTTTATATCCGCCATTAGCACATCGACCAAGCTGCAAATAAATATCCAACAAAGGGATATCGTTAGTGGTCTTCCGCATTCTTTTCCTCAAGTTTTCAAATATGGTGAAACGGAGTGGCAAATGCCACGCATTGTGGGAATCGATGTTATATGGCGGGAAGACGCAATTCAAAGAGAGAAAATGCTTTCCGCACAGTCGCTAGAGCAACCGACGTGTTCGGTGCCAACGCCGGCGTCAACCGCATGTCGTGTTTTCCGCCCGCGCCAGACGCGGTATGCGTTTCCATCGTTTCCATCACGCATGGGCAATTCTGTATCTATATATACATCAATTGCAAACGAGTTCTGCGGAATTCCGCAAGGTGGCGGAAGGGCTATGAAAGGCAAAATTGACAACCACCCGTTTGAAGCACGAAGCCACAAGAAAATACGTACGAATTTCTCAGAAAGAAAAGCTTCTTAGTTGCCGAAAAATTCGTCCTGGTCCGGGGTTCGAACCCGGGACCAACGCCTTTCCGGGGCGGTCGCTCTACCAATTGAGCTAACCAGGAAGCTAGCAATTGGCCGCGCGAGGGCGAATTCATCGACAACTCGAAGCACATGGACACAAGTATTGCAAACGAGTTCTGCGGAATCCCGCAAGGTGGCAGAAGGGCTATGAATGGGAAAATTGACAACCACCCGTTTGTAGCACGAAGCCACAAGGAAATCCGTACGGATTTCCTTGTAGATTTCCTTTCATAGCCCTTCCCGTACGGATTTCCTTTCATAGCCCTTCCGCCACCTTGCGGGATTCCGCAGAACTCGTTTGCAATACTTGTGTCCATGTGCTTCGAGTTGTCAATGAATTTGCCCTCGCGCTGCCATTTGCTAGCTTCCTGGTTAGCTCAATTGGTAGAGCGACCGCCCCGGAAAGGCGTTGGTCCCGGGTTCGAACCCCGGACCAGGACGAATTTTTCGGCAACTAAGAAGCTTTTCTTTCTGAGAAATCCGTACGGATTTTCTTGTGGCTTCGTGCTACAAACGGGTGGTTGTCAATTTTTTTTTCATAGCCCTTCCGCCACCTTGCGGGATTCCGCAGAACTCGTTTGCAATACTTGTGTCCACGTGCTTCGAGTTGTCGATGAATTCGCCCTCGCGCTGCCAAATGCTAGCTTCCTGGTTAGCTCAATTGGTAGAGCGACCGCCCCGGAAAGGCGTTGGTCCCGGGTTCGAACCCCGGACCAGGACGAATTTTTCGGCAACTAAGAAGCTTTTCTTTCTGAGAAATCCGTATGGATTTCCTTGTGGCTTCGTGCTACAAACGGGTGGTTGTCAATTTTTCCCTTTCATATATATACATGAGTGTTCCATCGAAATAAAATTCAGTTGTTAGTCAGCGCTTGTCTTCGTGTGTCTATTTCGTCCTTGTGTCAGTGTGCGCTGTAAGTCATTATGGATCTTCACCAACTAGCCCGGTCAAAAACCTTGCTCCATCCTGAGTTGCTGGCGTGTCAGGGCCGCGTTCGCTGTCTAGGCAATTCAGATTTCCCGCGAAGCGCCAGTTGCTACGGGAACGCGTTTTAAATGCGATGCATTTCTTTGCTCACTGAAAGCACTTTTGCGTTTCTTTCTATCTATCTATCTATCTATCTATCTATCTATCTATCTATCTATCTATCTATCTATCTATCTATCTATCTATCTATCTATCTATCTATCTATCTATCTAGCCGCCTACGTCTGGGTGCTCTCGTGATCGCCTCCTTAACTTGGGGTTGACCAAAATTTGTATTCGCGAGGTGCACCTAACACGAAGCAATATGCTGTCTTATCACCCACATGCATCAACGCGAGTATCACGGTAGTTTTAGCGCACAAAACGAACAGGGACGGAAAAGAACGACGCGGATACCACGCCCTTGGTCCTTTTGTGCGCTAGAAAAAAATGCACATGAATTAACAACATGCCCAAGCATACGCGCCTTAGACATGAATTACGCTTAGAGCTAACAGGCGCCATCCCCACTGAACCATTATTAAACCAAAATAGAGGTTCATCGCGAGCGGGGCACCAAACACCACTGCCAACAGAGAAGGGCGCCGCCGAATCCCTCGCCGAATCACAGCCGCGCATGCGCACTCTGCTTTTAACTCCAAAGAAAGAAAAGTTTGCCCGCACTTAACATCACACAACTTTGCCATCATCCCGATGATACAATACACACAAATATGCTCGCTACGTAAACAAATGCTGACTTATCGTCCACTAGTTAAGAAAGACTCAGTTGACGGCGTTATTATCGCGCTCACGCAGTTAACGAAGCGCTGACCACAGCAACATGAGTGTGGTACATACCGTTTCACTTCGAGCGTTCCATGATATGAAGATGCAGGCCTCCCCTTCAGTACAGTGCACCTTCCTAATAAGCAGCACTCGCAGAACGCAAAGGACGAGCACAGAGCGCAGGCACATTTCAAACAAAAAAACACCGACTGCTAAACTCGACTAATCGAGAACGACGCACACCACACCACACGCACAAAAACCGGAGACTATTTCGCCAGCGCATTGAGTCACGTGGTACATAGCCCCGCGGGCCCGCGCGCTGCGCCGGCTGCGCACGCGCGGCGGTCAGGGCAGCCGAGGTTACCTAGGCGACGAGACATGCCGGCGCCGGCGAACGTTCGCTCCAGCCGTTGTTGGATTGCGCGGCCGCAGCCGCAGCTCTATTTCTGCGGCCTATTTCGTTATGCTTCTTTAACAGTGTATTCGAAACGCAGTGTGCATTGCGACGATGCTGTAAGGACTGCACGGGCTGCATGTCACAGCGCACGAATGTAATATTCAAGAGCAATATTTAGCGTAGCTTTACTTGCTAAACGTCGTGAAGACTGGTGAAACAGCGGAGCTAATGGCTTTTTGATGCATTTGGAGCCCGGCTCAAAATGCATCACGTCCATGTCCATTTTTAAGGGACCTGATCGCCCCCCGTTTCCGTCGAGGTTATGGCTATGTCAACTGCGCGGAGGGTATTTTGCAGATGGCAGATGTTTTGCCTCCAGCTTTAACATAAAAAAAAATAAATTAAGCTTAAAATTATTAAAGGAAATTTTCATAAAGGAAGCTTAAATTCCTCGCATTTGATCTGCCACTTAAATAATTACAAAAATTGATGCAAATAAAATTATTTATCGTAATACTTAGAATTCAAAATTCCTTTCGTACTAATAAAGATTATCGCTCTTAAGGGGGGGGGGGGGGGGGGGGCTTGTGTGCCACATTACCCTGATTCGGGCTAGTTCACTTAAAGCATTCACAAAGCGCGCAAATGACAAAGACGACAGGAACACATACAACTGGATTGGCCCTGATCCTATTGGATAAGCGGCGCTCCTGTCGTGTCTTCCGTCTTTGTAGTTCGCGCGCTTTATGAATGAACACTGTGTTTCGCTTGCATTACGTTACTTCCTACTTCGATTCGTTACTAGAACCGCAAGAAGCTAGTAGGACGGGCCTTGCTGGTATCAAGACGGTTCATGTACACTTAATATATAAGCAAAACCTGCCCAAAAATTTCGTACATTTGTAGCCTTGTTCATTACACCCCTCAGATGAGGGTGTAAATGGGGTGTTGCAAGGGTGTTTTACTTACCAACACCCAGATTTCGAAAATAAGGGTGTAATAAGGGTGTTCATACGGGTGATTTTAACGCAAACGCCCGCATTACACCCTTAAGGGTGTAATTTTTTTTACTGTGCAGCCTCGTATCCAGAACTCTTGAGTAATGCAAGCGCGAATTCATTTGCGAGAGTTAGAAGCACATCTTGGTCGCCATGTTTTGACACCACATACTAGAACGCCGGTGCATGGGACGTCACAAGATAATAATAATTTGTTTCGAATCAAGGCAATAAGAAAGTAGTCGAAAATCAGCCATGTTTTTTAAGCTAGTGGCCACTAGCCTAAAAAACATGGCTGATGCCTCCGTCATAGGAATCGGGATAACACGGGAGTGAAACGTGTCGTCACAGAAGAAGTGCTTATTGTGCGGTAATATATCTAGCTTGTACAATGTCTACTGGTGGTTGGCAGCCATAGCACCACTTGACGAGGATGCGCCCACGTCGATGCCTAGTGGCGCATCTCCATCGCGACGACGAGCGTGTATAATAATAATTTTAATGTTGTGGTAGCTCCAGTTGTTACCATACACCTGGACATAGCTCATCGGGAATCTCACGCAAAGATATCCTCAATAAGCACATAAGAAACACTAGTACTTGATGCACTTCTTTAAAGCGTAGTCAAATAAATGGAGAAACGGCACAGTGTGCGCTTGCGAGTCATGAAGTAACCTACGCCTGGGCTCATGCACACTTCCACACAGCGCTTCAGAAACCTCTCTGTCTCACTCCACCAAAGCACCACGTTTGCCCGTCGACATCGTTGACTTTCTGGAGCACTTATTGCAGCAGCTAGACTAGTCGGTGCTATCGCACTCGAAGCAGTCGGTGGCGGAAAAACACCGTTAGTGCATGTGGAAGCTACTCTGACAACGAGCCGTCGCACGCTAACATGAAGCGAAAGACAAAGAACGTACTTGCATCTAGGGCGACTCCCCGACGCCAACGAGGTCAGTGTTTCTCGCTGGTACCAAGACGCTTTTACCATAACCTCCGAGATTTTGCGCAATGTCGAAGGCCATGCTTTAACTGCCTTGTCACCTAATCGTTGCTTATCAGCGGTAGGAAGTGCCGTGACGCACTACTTGACCGCTCCCAGACGGCGGAACCACACCGCCCAGCTTAGCCCCACCAACAGATAGCACCGCGCGCGCGAGAGAGAGTGTCAGAGATATGAGGCAGGTTTGTAACGTGTTTGACATGTGCATCGGTAGCTTAGTCAGTAGAGCGCCGGGCGCTTATCGTTGCGGACCGAGAGGTAGTAGATTTAATTACGGTGACGGAACATTTTTTTAACACCAAAATGTTTGATGACGGGGTCCAACAAGACTTCAGTGACGTACGTCTGTTCACGACCTCTCGGTCCGCGGCAAGAGCTGCCGGGCATGCTATCCACTAAGCCACGGTCACACAGTTTAAAGGCTTGACAAACACACTTTTTATATCACAGACTATTTCGCGGAGCTCTTAGTCGGCGGGGTGGTGTCACCTTCTGGGAATGGTAAAGTGAAGTAATGCATCATAACCGTGGCCTCCGCCATTAGCTTCACCAACACGTCGTCGTTCGTCCCATTCGGCGCGTTTCTAGCAGGAGAAGGGCAATTTTGTCAACGCGTTAACACACCGTTAGGTGGCAACCTTAGCACAAGCTTCGGCCTCGTTCACGGCATCCATCACCATCATCATCATCATCATCATATTAATCATCATCATCGTCAGCATCATGATCAGCCTGACTACGCCCGCTGCAGTGCAAAGGCTTCTCCCATGTTCCGCCAATCAATCCGGTCCTGTGATTTCGGCTGCCACGTTGTACCTGCAAACTTCTTAATCTCATCGGCCCACCTAACTTTCTGTCTCCTCCTCGCGCGTTTGCCTTCTCTTAGAATCTAGTCAGTTACCCTTATGACCAGTAGTTATCCTGCCTACGCGCTCCGTGCCCGGCCCACGTCCATTTCTTCTTCTTGATTTCAACTATGATATCTTTAACCCCCCGTTGGTTCCCTGACCCACTCTGCTCTCTTCCTGTCTTTTAAGGTTACACCTATCATTTTCATTTTCATCACTCGCTGCGTCGTTCTCAGTTTATGTTGAACCCACGGCATCCATCCATATTTAACCCCTTAAGTGCTTTGGACGAGCAGAACTCGTCCTGCCCAAACTGTCCCCAAAGTGCTTTGGACGAGCAGAGCTCGTCCTAGCGGAATACGTACTCCCCTGTAGTGTTCAGGACGAGAAGCGCTCGTTTACGGCTTAGATTGCGTGTAATCCACTAGATGGCATTATTTACTCGACCAATTAGCTTTCTCCTGTGGCAGGAGCGCGGTTTTTGTATGGAAATATGGCGTGCGGTAGCGGCGACCCATGCATAGCTGTCCCGTGAACACGAAAAAGAAGCTTTTCATTTTCATCATCTTCTTCGAGTGATGATAATTCGGATACAGATGTTTATCTTGTGTCTGGAAGTGAAGACAACGATGACGGTGAATTGAGCAGCTCATCCGGTGATGATGAAGACAGCTCAGGAGCAAACATCGCGACTGCTCGCCAGGGAAGCCGCTTTGCGTTATTCCGTGTTCTGAAATTTTCTACACAGTTCCGAAGCTTCCCGAGTGAAATAGCCCAAGGGTGTTTAGCCTACACAAGTGAAAAACGATGTGGCGTCTGCAACTGTTTTCTATATAAGGTTTTTATTCTGATTAGCAGCAGGTAGCTGGTTTCCTATGTATTGTTCAGAAATGAACTTTATTGTGTTAATTTGAGTAAGTATGTGGTACAAATATTTTTCGAACATCGACTAGATGCTTTTTAATACAATCAGATTCGAAATTAGCAATAAAAAAATAGGCACTTTTGGTCGGGAAATGTTCAAAAAAATAAAGCACTTAAGGGGTTAAAAAAATATATTAAAATATATCTCTAAGACGCGCGCCTGCCTCATCGCGTTCCCCGCGTAGGCTTGCCCTAAGAGAAATTGCGGCAGGGTTCCAGGGTAGGCACGACCTACATTGCGTTTCCCTCTTGACCGGACGTGGTGTTCGATAACTCTTTAACATGCCGCGAAATAGCGACCTTAGCCCGAGTTCTGCGTCAAGTCAGCGATGCTCTTTTGGATGTGACACCACTTTCTCTGATGACGCTCTCACCATTAACTACTACAATTATAACAAAGGTTTGTTTATCCATTGATGATGAATGTTATTCGTCTGGATGCAGATGTGCTACGAAGTGTCAGCGTGGGTGCGTTCAAGTTAAATGCTCATATATCCCCCAAAATATTGTGCAAGCTCTCTTATTTTAACGTATAATAAACATTCCACTACATTTCAAAGGACACATTTAACTTTCGTGTTATACCAATTCTTTTGACGGGGGAACCGACAATGTTTTTTATACTTTTTTTCTTTCTGAACCATTAGCGTCATTTTATCAACGTCATATCCGTAAAGAAAATACATCATTCAAGTTTTGGTGGACCCGGGCAATAAACATGGTCGTGTTATAATTATCGAAATTGGTGCAGAGTAGCCAGACCTGGCAAGCCTGATTTCGATAGCAACTATATGGACGCTTTTGACGGGGTTTGGCTGTCGCCGTCGGCGTCATCTTGCCATCACGTTGCGTGTTGATGTCCACATCGATACATCGCTCCGCGCGCTATATGTTTTACCCGTCAGTAAAAACTCGCGATGAGCATGGGTGAAGGAGAGATCGAATGAGTCTGTCGCCTCCATCGCACGGAGTGCTCATGCGATAACATCACTGCGCGTGCGAGCGGTCTCTTCAGTTACTCCTCAAAAAGGGAGAAAAGACCACTCTCGTCTGTCGTGAGGCGAAACAGCTTGCAGGGACGCCGGGGGAGAGGTAGGGCTGCGTCCTCTTGAAGCGCAAGTGCAAACTTTCATTATAAGGGTGAGGTCACGGGTGCTGGCTCGCGTGCAATCTCGGCAGACAAGAGCGAACTGCTCATAGACATGCTATGCTTTTCACCGCTTACTTCGCGTTGAGAATCCAGACAGAACGAAAAGCGCTTCGCTCCCTGCAGCGGCCGCATTGCCTTACAAGGGCCTTATGTAGGGTTACGCGAGCTGGGATCTAAAAGAGTTAGCTGCTAGCCTTACTGAGTATAACATTATAATTCGTTTCTATCGCATCCATTGCTTCGTCCTTGCGGCGCAACTGTCCTTTTTGTAGAATAATTCCAAAGCTTCGCTCGATAAAGCTGTGCTTTTTGGCTGCCAAAACTGCACCCACTATATAGTTTTCTTTACTGGTGGACTGCTGGTGGCGCAGGAAACGTGGCATGGTTACTTGTGACAGATCTATCAGCCAACAGGATTGGCATCATGGCAAGAGATTTCATTTGGAGTTCATGATAATATGTATATGGGGCTTTTGCACGATAAAATATCACACAATTTTTGTGATGCAATGTTGCCTCTCACAGGCTTATTGGGCGTGTACGACTAATTCTTGATGTAACGCTAGATTGGGAAGGGTGATTTATTTAGAACTTACATATCCCACTGAAATTCAATTTCAATTGAATTGAGTTTTTATTGAGTTGAAGTTTCATTGACTTTGTTGTGAATTATCCGATTTTAATGTGGCTTGCGGCAAAAGATTCAGGAATAACAAAAAATTATCGGCCCGTCCGTTTTATTGATGCTCATTGAGAAAAAAAAAGGAATAAATAAGAAATAACCAACACTGCGTCATTCCGTGAAAATTTTACAATGAGGAATTTATACTGTTCGAATCAGAGCAGTTTGACGTTTCGGGTGGTCATTTCCACAAATCGTGAAGGCTAAGTGACTGTGATATTTAGAAACCTTTACTATTCATGCTTGATATGCGGCATGGCTATTAGACGTTTCAACGTTTGGTAGGCGCAAGCCATACGTCCTTTATAGCATTTTGTGGTTTCCGTTATTAAATGCGAAGCATTTCTTTGCGTACTGCAAGCACTTTGAGCGTTTCTATCTATCTGGCCGCTTACGTCTGGATGCTGTCGTGATCACCTCCTTAACCTGAGGTCGACTAAAGTTAGTATGGGAAGGTAAGAGGATTTGACGAATATGTCTGGCTGCTCGTGACTTGAATAACGCGAAAATTCCGCCGCTTACGTTGTCAAACTCATTTCTCCTGACACCTGTGGCTCATACCGTATACCAAGGGCCGCGGTATGCCGGTATGCGCCACAGGAGTTTGACAATTCATATCTGCCCAGTAACGGCGAGGATAGGCATTTGTAATTTAAATGCGAGAGCGTTAAGAAAAACTGACATCGGTGGCATTGACCCGACGAATGAAAAGAGTAGAAATCATAGTCCCAGCAGGAATCGAACCCAAGCATTCTGAGTGGCAATCAAGTATTCTACCACACAGCAACGCCAGGTCTCGAAACTGCTTTTTTAAAAAACAACATTACATATGTACTCCTATGATGAAGGAGTCGTGTCGGGTTAACGTCAATTGTATACTTGAGCGCTATCCACTGTGGTTGGTTTGCGTGGCACTATCCAGGGCTGCCTCCCTCGCAGGCACCAGCGCTACATATCAGCTTACGGATTCTGGCGTTGGCAATACCCATGTTTCTGTTGGCATCGTTACACAACTGTAAACGACAGGTTATATAAAATATATGCGGGTATTTAACATATGTCTGTGCGTGCAACATTTGACATGCCATCTCTAGCGTCATTTTGTAAGGTTTCCCTCAACAAAAAAATACAACCCAGTCACCTTAACTCCGCATGCTTCGCATATTATTTATTGTCATTGTACTTGGGATCTGCCTAAATTTTTCTTATTTTATCCTATTTCTTGACGCTGCAGATCAAAAAACGAATAACCCATATATTTCATGCTTTCTGAGTGTTTTGCGACAAACCGCTTTAAAATCGGTTATTTTGTAACAAAACTGCAGCCCAATGAAGTAGGTCACTCCTCAAAAATCAACCTGTATCTTCCCCACGTTGGCACCGAGCAGTCAAATTCCAAACTCACGACGAGGCCTCCTCGATTCGGAGCGTCTCGAATAAATACTACCAGTTCTTCTTAAGCAATAACACAAATTTCTGAACAGAATGTTCTTTAACCATTGCACACTTGCTGTTTTGTTGCAGCTTCGATCCTGGCCGCGGCGGTCGCAGTTGGATAGTGGAGAAACGCTAGAGGCCGCGTACTGTGCGATGTCAGTCACATTAAGGAACACCAATTGGTCGAAAGTTCTGGAACCTTCCAATACGGTGTACTCATAATCAAATTCTGGTTTTAATATACTATTATACTGTTTTTATTATAGCACCTCGGGTATTAATATACTTTTATGACTTGCTGATCTAGACATTTTTGTCAATGAATACGGAGTCATGGTGTGCCATGTTGCTTTTCTTTATAACATAGCCAAGCCTTGTGGCACAAAATATAACAATGTCTTGGCATCATGTGTGTGCCTTTCTTACATCTCGCTTTGTAACGTTTCACAAACAACAAATCTCACTCGCAGTCATGGCTCTCTTTGCTTAGTGACAATTGTCCCGTCATGCTTACGCCGCACAAATGATATTATTGAGCCTTTTTAGCAAATTTCAGCGAATACTACAAGGTAGCTGCACGATTTATGTGAATAATTTGTCCACAGAATTTTTATTAAGGAAGGGGAGCGGGGTTGTCGCTGTCGTTGCGCAGCTACAAGACAAGCCTTCCAGCTATAAATGGATGGGGAACAAAACTGCCCAATGGTTCCTGGACTGGCTATCTCGGTCAAATTCACAGAAATGTGAGTCATGTTCTTGCTGAAGACACCACAGAGCTAAGAATCATTGCATATTTCATTTCTGAACCAAACTAAGTGACCGGTGAAGGTGATTGCTGGTGATCGTTAAGTAAAGGGAGCTGTAATCACATAGTCATAAAAGATCTGCATGAGCACGTGGTTGGTGATGACCCCAGCATGTGCTACTACCTTTTAACGCAATAGCGTTGAAGAGCTCGTTTCGCAGAAATTCAGGTGTCGGCGTCGGTATCGGCGTCAGCGTCGTTGGTTGTGAGAGAAAAATCATCATCTTGTCCGTGACCGAAAAATCGAGAAAGATGCAAATAAAATAAATAGCAAAACATGAGGGAACCTTAATCTTCGCCCTTAAGAGTTGAACGCGATAGCGATATCCTGTCGCGAGTGCCTACTTTAACTACTTAGTGCATACTTGCTACGTACCCACTGCGTGGTGTTAAGGGAATACGCGCAGTAAGGTGTATGCCGTTTGTAATGGGTGGCCGGCTTTAAACTATGAAATCGTTATGATTGTCACATATTCTGATGCCCGATGGCAATGTACGCTTGTATCACGCAATATTCCTGGGATATTACATGTTATATTGCGACGCCTATTTAAAGGACACGCGTTTGCGAAGCATGGAAGTTATTTTCACCGCATTTCCAAGAAGAGGAAGTTACACCGACGCCGGAATTTCTGCGAAACGAGCTCTTCAACGCTATCGCGTTAAAAATATCCGGCTCCGAGTGAGGATTGAACCCAGGCATCTGCGTGGAAAGCAGGTGTTCTACCACACAGCTACGCTTCTGCTTGGAATTTCATT
Organism: Rhipicephalus appendiculatus; assembly: GCA_030522465.1. NCBI lineage: Eukaryota > Metazoa > Arthropoda > Arachnida > Ixodida > Ixodidae > Rhipicephalus > Rhipicephalus appendiculatus. The sequence continues at coordinate 143,102 of JALIZH010012276.1, forward strand.
GAAAATAACTTCCTCTGCTCGGAAATGCAGTGAAAATAACTCTTGCGTTACAAACACACGCGTCCTGTATACAGGCGTCACAATACAACACGTAATAGTGCAGTAAAATTGTGTGGTACAAGCGTACATTGCCATCGGGCGTCAGAACATGTGAATATCATAACGACATTGTGGTTCAAAGCCGGCGACCCATTACAGTAGGCCAACACGTTACTGCGTGTATTCCCTTAAGACCATGTAGTGGGTGCAAAGCAAGTTCGAAAACATTTCCCGTGCATAATTGCGCGTGGTTTAAAGCATGCTACCCATTACATAGTGTGCACTAAGTGATTTAGGTACGCACCTGGGACAGGATATCGCTATCGCGTTCAACTCTTAAAGGTGAAGCTTAAGGGTCCGCCAATTTTCACAGCGTTCATTTCAGGGATACGGCAACCCAGAACTTTACGCTAACCCTGGTGGTGTAAGCTAACTCAATCTATTGAGCTCGTGCCTTTATGACATCGTTTTGCCCAAGACCAGTTTACGCAAAGCTGCCACAAAACACTGCTAATCATGTGGCATATCTAAGTCATTAAGGGCCCTATTGACATAGCCTTTCGCCTCCAACTGTTGTCCGTCATTGGCTGGCCACGAATAATGTGTTCGGCACCAGAATTCACTGCAAATGGCCCTTGCGACCATTAATAGAGTTCAGATTATTTGTAATATTCTGCACATTGGTGCTTCTAAGGGTATGAACTAAAATCTTGTATTTTCTTTGCACGAGTTTCGTACCGCCGATTGGTAATTTCGATATTTTGTGGCACCAGGAGCTGTCCTCTCTCAAAATTATCCCTCAAGCTCAATACACTCTGCTGTGTTCGAAGAACCGCAGTTTCGTCGAAGAAAATTACCATCATTTAAGGAGTAGATAAAAGGGCCGCCCGTGGACCACGTCATTTACTCAAACCTTAATTGTGTCTAAACCAGAGTGGATATGCTCAAAATCAAAGCTGTTTTTAGCATGGAAGTAATGCAGCCTCACTGCAGCTCGCCAAGGATGACATGTATGGCAATACTGTTCCTTCGAACATGTTACAAATTTGCATAATTTAACTCAATGACTCTATGCAAGAGTAGGAGGAGCAGATGGAGGAGCAAAATAGGTATTAGCGCGAAAGAAGGGGTCCGTGGTGTGGGCATCTTGATCTAGAGGTCCGATTTAACAGTGATGGCGGTCCCTATTACAGGGAGCCACAGGCAGTTGCCAATATGCGTGTCCTGTAAGTCAAATCTAATTGATTGTCTATGCCAGGGGTCGGCAAACTTTTGAGGTAGAGGGCCGAATCGCGTGAAGCTGACATGGTGGAGGCCGCACGGCAGAGCGGGGAGGGAGGGTTGCAGGCAAAGACAAAATAATCGGCGTATTCAGAAAAAATTCTAAACGCGCAATAAAAATATACAAATAAAGTTTATTTTCCGCACGTACGTCACAAAGTTGCAATTCACAAACAAACGTTACAAGCAGAAATAAATTTGAGGTCAAAACTGCAACGTTCGCCGTAAGCTAAGAGGTGACAAGGGGAGCGGAGAGAGCCCGGATGTGGTGGCGGGGACCGCACTACTCCCCACCGCGGGCCGCAGGTTGCGGAACCCTGGTCTAGGCTTTCATTCGCGAACAACACTTTGCACGGCCCCACACTCGGATGTTCAACGGTAGGCAGGCCGGGGATGGTGTGGTATGTCTAGGTACGGTGCATTACCGTTGGTTTCCCAGAATAGCATAGGCGATGCGCAGAGTAATCTCTTACGTGCATTTTATTAAGGATGTGTAAATTTTTGTATGTTCCGGTCGGGATTAAGCACCAGCTGAGAGCTCCTTTGTGACGTTCTTATTGGGGGAGGGTGTAGAATCACCTTAACCTCGCGTAATGCGAAATTTGTAAACAGAATGTGTCCTGGAACCGAAGTTTCGACAAGCGGACTTGCCTTCTTCAAGACTGCAACTTAGAAGACAAGAAGACAAGTTCAATTGTCAATACATCGGCTCCAATACACCCGCTGTTTACGAAGTTTTCTTCAAAATCCTCACTACTGTCTTTTTTTTTCGGCCTGAGTAATTTAGAATGGCCGCACAGTCACTGCAAATCTCCACTGCTGGGAGATTCATGGCTGACTTCCGGTGAATCCAGTACAGCCTCTGAAGGAAAAACATTATATTCCACCAGGAGAATAACACTAAGGAGCGTGAAATGTTTCTTTAGATGAAATTATCATAATTTCATTGCTCGCATTGAAGGATAGTTCTGACGTACACTAGGCAACGTAAAATTAGTACATTTGTGAGCGTCCATGTTTTCGCACCTCGATAACTGCCATTGTTATCATTACGTTGTCACTTTTAAGCTTTGGTTTAACCTTAGGCTGTTTGCATATGCCCAATTTAAAGCGCTACCCGAATGTCAAAGTAGCCGAATCAACAATATAAATAGCTTACAAATGAGCGTCCTTTATGATATTGAAATTCGATACTCTGAATCACTCAGGAATGCGACGTGAGCTTCACGCTCTTCAGCCCAACTGCTGAGCGGAACGAGGTTGGCGAACCCAGCCACATATTGTGGTACCAAGACTTCATCATTGTAGGAGGCTTCAGCAGGGACACTGTGCAGCAGACCAGCATCGCCAGTTCGTTGTCCGTTTTCGGAGTGGAGGTGAGTACAAGTCACCTATGTTTCCTCGGAAACTATCTCCTCCTTGCAGTAAGAGTAATCAGCTACGAGAAGGTTTGGCGCGGATTATCATTTTAACAGATGACCCTTAGCATATTATCAATTTCGAAGCTCTCCAGATGTCAAGAAGTCTAGTCAGCACAAAACTTCAAGAAACAAGGGGAAATTAAAATTTTCGTGACTAAAGAGACATGTAAAATACTTCTAAGCGCTGCTTTTAGGCGCAACATTCACATCATGTGTTTTCCGTTTGCTTCAATGCTCCGTTTATGTAAGAATGCGCTTTTGCGACTGCGTTTTAAACTTTACTAAAAATCATATTCATTTCAGGTAAGTAGAACACGTGGTTACCTAGAGAGAGGTGTAAAACATAAGTAAAGCTGCCATGAGAAACCCTAGTTTTAAAGACGCAATCGCTTCAGTGAAGGTTAAATATGCCTTCTTTTCTATGTAAATTGCCTTGGATATAAAATTCGGCTCTTATATTGGAGCTTGGTAGAGTGAACTGCCTGTATGACGGAATGTCTTTAGAATATGACGGAAAATTATTCTTAAGCCACATAATTGTTTCATTATAGCGCTACACCCGAAACATTATTCGTTTAGTCTTTACCCTGCAACCGAATATTTGCAAACAGTCTATGCCTATTAGGAGAACAGCTTTATACAGTATTTATCGCGTCTAAGTCGAAGAGGCGTTCTATTTTAAACTTTTGGGTAACGAGAGAGCAAAAAAGCCGGCAGATCCCACGCACTGTGGGAATCGATGTAATGCGAAGCAGCCAGGAAGGAGCAAATCATGCTTTACATAATTTGCATGTCATGTTTTACATGTTACGACCTGTCATTTATGTTCGTCATACAGTCAGGTCACACAATACTAAATTTGGTGTATCTCAAGCTAATGAAACAGCCGCGTGCGCGCCATGAGCGTGGCATGCAAGTCATGTCGCACATGACAAGTCATGATTTCCATATTACCACTTGTCATTTATGTTCCTCGTACATTCACGTCACTCAATACCAAGTTCGGTGTATATCAAGCTAACGAAACGGCCGCGAGCGCGCCATGAGCTTGGCATGTAAATTATGTTGTTCATGACATGCACATCATTATTTCCATATTACCACCTGTCATTTATGTTCGTCATAGAGTCACGTCACTCAATTCCAAATTTAGTGTATATCAAGCTAACGAAACGGCCACGAGAGTGTCATGAGCGTGGCATGCAAGTCATGTTGCACATGACATGTCATGATTTCCATATTACCACTTGGCATATATGTTCGTCATACAGTCACGTCACGCAATACCAAATTTGGTGTATATCAAGCTAGCGAAACGGCCGTCAGCGCGCCATGAGCGTGGCATGTAAATCATGTTGTACATGACATGGAGGTCACGATTTTCATATTATCACCTGTCATTTATGTTGGCCATGCGGAAATGTCTCATCGTACGAATTTTTGGATATATTGAGTTAAGAAAACGGCCTCAGGGGCACTATGGCTATGGCGTGTGAATCATAGTTTTCATGACAAGTTAATCCTGATTTTCATGATATGACCAGCCATTTATGTTCTTCATAGAGTCATGTTATGCCATACCAAATTTGGCATAAATCCCATTAACGATACGGCCAGGAAAGCACAAAGTCATAGGGGGGCTAGATAGATAGATAGCTAGATAGATAGATACGCTCAAAGTCGCCGAAGTTCGCTAAGAAATGCTTCGCATTTAAAACAAGTTTCTGGATCCTTCAGTTTGGTGGTTACTGTGCGACAAACTCGCGACTCTTGACAATTTCAGGTTTGGGTGCTCCTTCTCGTATCCCTCGTCGTGTTTGCAGTCATCCTTTCCCTGGCTCCAGGATCCCGCTTCAAGTTTCTTTACAGGTTAAAGGAGAACACATTTCGGCTCTTGGCGAGCGTCTTTCTTGAAGGCAAGTGGTTTCCTTTCTTTATGTTTTCATTCCTCTTGATGTTACTATTGGCTTGTTGTTTGTAATCTAAAAAATAACTGGCCTACAATATATTGGAAGCTTTGATTTTGTTGAGCTCTTGAAATGTTGATTCCCCGCAGTTCAATTTCAATTGATTGAGGGCCTGCGAAAAAATAAAATGCTAATATGGAATATATATGCCAGCTTCAAAGCCACAAGATAAGGTGCTTTTCTGACACTAATATTACCAGGGGGGGGGGGGCACCTACAACGCTTTTATTTCAGTATCAGCATCAGTTCAGAGCAAACTCATCTTTGTATGTCCTGCCAAGAATTCATAATAGAAACTTGAAGAGGTGTCAGATACGAGGAGAGGCAGGCATCAGTAGAGGCGCTCGGCCCTCTTTTTCAGTGCCACGTGCTTTAGCAATATTGTTACGCGCAGAAGAGAACGAGACGTATACGTCTGAAGAGGTCGTTTATTAAGACGCGAAGGTGAGCGCAGGAGCGGCCAACAGGTTGATGATGATGATGATGATAGCCTTTGTGTATGGCTCACACCCACTCGGGGGGATTGGCCAAGAAACGAATATTTTATAGACAGAAGTGATCAGATATGTATGATATTACTGTAGAATTATAGAATGGTTAGAACAAATGAATGACGCTAATTTAGCGATTATATTTCAAAACCGCCTTGATTCAATTAAAAATTTTTCTACAGCGGAACAGAGATCCCGGTGACAATGACCTAATGAGGAGGCTTGAATATCGCAGCGTGTCGTCTTCTGGCTAGCCGCCGCTCGGGGCATCCAGCATGTTCACTGGTCTTCGTTTTCCTCGCGGATACGTGCAACAATATATTAGAACTTCTTGTTGGGCGAGTTGGTGCGTGGCAATGGTGGGAATCGTTGCGCATTCAGTCGGACATACCGTTGAGCTCATTTTGAACGGGGTCTTTCAGAAACACGACATCCTGCAGCTTATAACGCGCTTTGGTCCTATGGGGGATCACTTACGCCACCCTCGGCCTTCAATTATGGAATTATTATTATTATTATTATTATTTGGTTTGCATACATCAAAAACACGAAGACACAGAGGAAATAGGGAGGGAACAGCTGACAACTACGACCTAGAAGGGCACAACGCCTGCCTGCTCCTTCGGGAAGGGGGGAACACAGAGGAAAGCAAGACATGAAGGAAGAAAAGGAGAGAGAGAAGAGGAAAGAGAAAAAAAGACAAAACAAATAACACAGACGTAAACACAAATAAGTAGTCACATGGAATAATGTCTATAAGCGCGAGGCCAAATCGGTTTTTTTTTAAAGAAAGTCAGTAGGGCTCGATGGGCCTGGTCACGCCTAGTAGCACATCCACCCGGCAACAAGCAATCGTCAAGTCTGGCATACTCAAATAACACATCCTAATTCGTAACGTGTTTAAGAAGTATAACTTGTCAAAATGGCTGATTGGGCGAGTTCGTGAATCATGATACTTGAAGTACGAGTGCGTGACAAAAACAGGTATGTAACCCCACTAGGACAGGCGCGTTCTAAAAAGACACTAAACTATGCACACTAAATATTCGCCTCATGGCTTTTGAAACTAGGTATCCCCAACACGGCAGAGGAGCTGATCGACGCTCATCATATGATTCAAGTTCACGACTGGCCACTAACAAAACAGACAGAAGGCGATGAGCGCTCTTATTTATTTGTTTATTTACAATACTGCCAAGTCTCATTTAGAGACCATAGCAGGTGGGCGTATCGTTATACATAAATGCAGGTTTCGTTACAACGGGCATAAAACAATAACAGCAATTTTTCGTTGACAAAATACAACAATAATAATAATATCTGGGGTTTAATGTCCCTGAACCACGATATAATTAAGAGAGACGCCGTAGTGGAGGGCTCCGGAAATTTTGACCACCTGGGGTTCTGTAACGTGCACCTAAATCTAAGTACACGGGCCTCAAACATTTTAGCCTCCATCGAAAATGCAGCCGCCGCGGCCGGGATTCGATCCCGCGACCTTCGGGTCGGCAGTCGAGCGCCATAACCACTAGACCACCGTTACGGGGCACAGAATACAACAAACTAATGCAACAAACTGAATTACACTGAAACTGAAATCTAGAACACTGAAATATGAAAAATATGCGACAGCATTTTGCAACAAACTAAAATATGCAACCGAAAAAAAAAAGAATTAGGTTTCTTCAGACAAGTAAAATTTGAACAAACGTCATTACAAACAATTGGTTCAGATAATGCAAATTGAAAAACATCATTATACAAGTGCTATTTACTAACTATTTCTAACATCTTCCAATAACTTAAAAAAAACGGACTGTGATACGGTGTTAGTTATGGATGGATCCAGGCTATTCCATTCATGGACAACACGCGGAATGTGTCTATTCTTTTCCCAGTGTTAGACAGGCGAGACATATTGCGTTAATGGTAGGGCTCTTATTTTACAAAGCCCTTTACCCAGGATCATACACCCAGATTACCACCACGGAAGAAGAGCAGCCCCAGCGAAAGCTCTGAGTTAACGCCATAGTTGAGCAGAAGGAGCCTTTGTAGACGCGGCGGGCCCTGTGGGATGAATTCCTAGATTAGTAGTAATCAAGCGAGAAAAAAAATGGGTAGGAAAAGCAGGGAGGTTAACCAGTCCAGAAAAAACCGGTCAAGTAGATGGTGGCCTACAACTAAATTGCTCTTATGCATCTATTGTAGAGGAAACCGAGATCGCCCTCGCAGCAACGCACTATGCTGCGGAATATATACTTACAGACTTTAATACAGCCTACAGACACTACATGAGACAACGTATTTCACTTCCAGCTCATGCCATCATATTGCAGGCAGCAACACGAGCCATGAGAAAAGAGCTCATCTGGCTGCCGGGTCGTCAGCGCGTCGACGCAAACGAGTTACCATGCAACTCTGCCCGAACTTTTTTCCCTTGGGTTCTGTCTGTCGACCCCGCAGACCACGGCATTCAAAACTAGCTCCGACTACAACGTGCTGCAATATACTCAACCTATATTGCTCGGAAAGAGAAACTCTCCCTAATGCAGTTAAGGGACTTACTAAAGCATAGAAGAACCGGCTGCGCAGGCTCCAAACCATGTCGCATGGCAGCCCGGCCATGCTGGCCAAAATAGATGCTGAACAATTTAGGAGGATTTGTGAATTCTGTGGCAGCCACACTGACCTGTTTCACATTGTTTTGTCCTGCCAGTCTAATCGAAGCACTGCGCATTGCATAGCCAACCAGGGAGGAGTGCGAGGAGGCAGTGGCGTAATCAGGGTTGGACCACTAGGCCCGTGACCCTCCTCACCCCCGGAAAAACATTTCTGCCTACGCCTCTGCGAGGAGGCTTGCCCGCCCCAGCTCTCGAGGATCAGTGGAGCCTCGTTGAGTGTGCGCGGGTTGCACCTCAGTACAACGGAATCTTGGAATACGGTACCACCCGATCCTGTCTGGCAATAACAGCGAAGACAATACAATTTCTGCAACATTTTTTTCTTAATTTATTCCTTGTCCACATCGTTTTTGCCTGCATTCGTCCGAATGTATGCACACGGCCGCTCCATGAAAAACATGACTGATCCCCCCTGCCATAGGTATCGGCATAACACAAAAGTGAAAACTGTCTTCACAGAAGTACTGCTTATTGTGCAGTGTTTATGAGAGTTTGTAAACGTGTATTGGTGTTTGGCAGCTATAGCATTGTTTGACTTGGATGTACCAACGTTGACGCCGAAAAGCACATCTCCATCGTGACGACTAAAACCCATGATCATGATTTAATCGTTTTGGTAGCTGAAGTTCTTAACCTATACCATGACACAGCTTATCGTGAATCCCGTGCAAAGATGGCATCAACAAGCACACAATAAACACTGGTACTTCATGTGTCCCTTCTTCAAAGCGTCGTCAATTAAGGAGCTAAACGGCACGATGTGCGCTCTCGAATAATACGGTAACCTACGCTTGTGCTCATCAATACACTACCACGCTGCGCTTCAACGCGGGAGGCAGAGGTTCGGAGCTTGAGCCGCGAACGGGCGCAGGCGTTCCACGCCCCGCTGGCCTATGTCCTCGCTCCTCCAAGGTCCGATGTTTGCCCGTCGACATAGTTGCCTTGCTGCAGGGCTTACTGCAGCAGTTTTGTTATCGGTTGCGAAATGCCGTTTGTGCATGTGGAAGCTGTACTACTCTGCCAACGAGCCGTCACACTCTAACACGAAGCGAAAGGCAAGGAACATAAGTGCGTCTCGGACGACTCCTCAATGCTAGCGCGGCCAGTGTTTTTTTGCTTCTATCGAGACGCTTTAACCACGGCCTCCGAGATTACGAGTCGGCGTGGAATCGCGGACGCCATGCTTTAACTGCGTCGTTGACGGATAGTTCTCTATCAGCGCTACTAAGCGTCATGCCGCGTTTTCTTCTCGTCACCGCTCACAAATGGCAGCACCGCCCCGATCGTTAACAGAGAGTACTGTGCGAAAGAGAATCTGTGAGAGATATAAGGCGCGTTTGTACAGAGCCGCTCAACTGCTGGATAGCTCAGTCGGTAGAGCACGGGGCGCTTATCGTCGGGGCCGATGAGTTGCATGATCGATTTCGGGCGGGCGCCAGTTTTCTTTGCAATTTTTTCTTTCTCGTTTCGTGGCGTCCATTTTATCAACGTCATAACCGTGACGGAAATACGTCACCAGAGTCTTGGTGGACCCCGGCATAAAACACTTTCGTGTAAAAAAAAAGGTGTGAACTTTTGCGTCGCGCCAACACCTTCTCTGGTCATGCTGAAACACACGGAACGCGTGGGAACATGACCTCTGTGATTAGGTCCGACAACAAGCAAATGGGGGTTCCTGGGACAGTCTCGTAGGCCACGGTAGTATCGATGGGTTCCGAGTTGGCGTTAGTGCATGTAGAGCCACCTGCCTTCACAAAAATAAAATAAAAACAAGGATTGTGGCGTGCGCAAGACCCTGCATCCCGCCATATATGAGCATACCCTGGAGCCGCTTTATTTCCTAGTGTACTGGAACGACAAGAATGGATGCCAATGTCGGCTGCCAAGGATTTGCATATGACATTGATTGGCGATAAAAGTCCATGTGATAAAGTAAGAAACTGTTGTTTTCGAAGACATCGATGCATGCAGAGGATCACGTAATCGCCAATAATATTTGCCGAGATTTCGAGGCTCCGCAAGAAAATGTCGAACAGAAAGACACTCGTGCTTTCTTTAAACCACCTCACCACGGCCCGTCTTGTGGTGCTACATCGACAATGGGCTCGACTTGTGTCCCTGCATATGCTACCGCAGGTAGCAGAGTGGCGCATACCTTTTCCTTGCGCCGCTCGCGCCGCTATTCGACGAGCGCCGTCACGTGGTGCAAAATGACGTCAAATGATCTATATAGCCGCGGCGAGGCCAAATTTACTTACGCACACGACGGCGCGGCTCTCGCGCCGACTTTGTTTCCGTCAGTTCCATCGTCATTGTTTTTCGAACAGAGAAGCAGCTATGAATTATAGTTAATGACAAATGTTACTTTGTCAGTGGTCCCGAGCTTAACGGTACGCGCAGTGGTCTTTTGGCGATGATCACTGATCAGCTGGCTTAGGCGCAGTTAAAATACGCCCACCAGATTCTCGACCATACGTGCTTGAAATATCTTTCAAACGCCCTTAAAGACAACTAGTTCGTGCCTTCCGGCCAGGCGATGAAAGGTCGTGAGCATCCGCACCATTTTTTGTTGCACGGTACCGCGCGGTAGCAAGCGAGCTTTTGACCTGTTAGATCGTACGATGCATCAGAAAGATGTGGTGGTGGGATCGGTCTCCGCTGTAATATTCTCTGGGCACGGAACTCTATAAATGGACCCACTTTTGGTCAGAGCCTGGGCATATAAAGCTAGTGCATTGTCCTTTCGGTTTACTTGGGGCACTTTTGAATCAATTTAACACATTTTAGTCGCTTAATTTGTGTTTAATTAGCTCTGTCACCTCTAGGACACATTATAGGCCTTCGATTCACCTTAATTCTCACTTGGGTTCACTTAATGCAGATTTTGTTGCGCGGATGAGCCACTGCCCCATGCCCTGCACTGCCCCAGGGATTAGGCCAAAAGCTGTAAAACTGTTGTTCTGCGCGTCGTTTTGTACGCGGCCTTGATGAGCTAGAGCTCATAACGATATACAGCTTAGCTGTAAGAGTGCAATGTTGTTCAGCGCACGTGAGTACGTCTGCGGCATGTGGCCCGCGCCTGAACATCGCGGCGCAGTTGTCTCCTGCGCGCGCGACGAGTGGCTTCACTGCGCAGCCGCTGAACATAATGGCGGACCTATGCGCAACTCTGCTCCCGTAGGGAGGATATACAGTAATTCCTAGGCTCGACTTGGTGGCTCTCGCCGTTCCTTCGTGATTAGCGCTTGGGGAGCAAGCGACAGCGCGTTGCCGGGCCTACTCGCCCAGGCTCCAGCCGTTTTCGGGGCACGCAACATGTTTAACTTTTTTTTTGATCAATTGAGCGGTCCCGATATGAGTAACGATTCCCACCATAGACACGCTCCAACTCGCCGAACAAGAAGTTGTTCTAGAAAAAAAATCGTGCTCTTTCTACCCAAACCGTTTTTCCTGTCCTCGTCCCTATGTATGGACAATGATAACCTCTATATAAGTTTTAGCAACGCCAGGTAGCGGCTACATTGCGTTATGAATTGCAGTATAGCGCTGCAATTAACCTTACGCAGACTTTCTAACTTCGACCGCTACAGCAAAATACTTAATTTATCCACATCACCCTCAAAGCATAGTCAGGCCCAGCGACCGCTTTGCCATTCCATGGGTCACTGACGGCCACTATTTAAAGATATGTGGCTAATCCCTTCTACAAGCACCCTAAGTGTTTTCAGAATACGAACACACGGTTTCTGAACGCTTGTATGGCATCGATATCAAATCACTGCTTGATTTCATGGTCGGATCAGCACTTTAATGGACGACTACGTCATTTTATTGTTGAGTGAAGATAATGTTTCACCATGCCATCATGCCTTCACTAAAATGAAATTAATGAATTAAATCACCATATGTAAATTTCACATTTTCAACATCTTTCTTTTACAGCCACTGCAATGAAGCCTCGCAATCAGTCCTTCTCGCATCGTGATCGCCTTCTGGTGCTTATCGATGCTGGTCACCGCCAATCTGTTCACCGCCAAAATGAAGGCTGCCCTCACCGTGCGTCCCCAGACAGGGGAACGTGTCAATTCCGCGGCGGAGTTGGCTCAACGTCCCGACATGAAAGTTTACATGGTAGCTGGAACAGCGTATCCAAAGTTGTTGTCGGTGAGCTTTTTCAGTAGCACTGTGTGAGTTTCAAGCCATCACGTGGCATGCTCTCAGCCGTTAAATTTCGAGAAAGTGCCCCTATCCAAGCAAGCACTCCCTTCTCTTTTTCCGAGAGTTTTGAAGTATGCGCCTATAACCGAGTAAATGTCTGCACCCGCTCCTTTCGCAATTTTTTTTTTCAACCTATTCCCCGCTACAGCATCCTGCAGCAATGGTTCCTAGGAACTCATGTCCCGAGAGTGTTCAGATATGTGCATGTTTTCTTAGTATTTTTTATTCTCAGGATTGCACTCTGAGTTGTGACAAATTGTTGGAACATATGAAGGACGTCTTTCCACCCACCTTTTCATATTAACCCATGATATTTCACATGAGGGTTCCCTTCAGTGCAGAGAAAACAGTATATGGATGCGTATTCAACGAAGCATTTCTTTACTAGCACAAGTGTGAATCCTTCCCAGAGGCTCTTCCACCGCTCCCTTAAATTTTAGTCGAATACCTAGCGAGGACCGACCCTTGCTCTGGATTTTACGGGAGTTTCGAGGCTTCTGTAGCTAAAAGTTAAGCTCACAAAGTCCTTTATGCATTCTGCTTAAATTATACGTTCTTACTTTTCGTAAAAAAAACGGTACATTTCCTTTGCCTTTGGAATAAAAAGATCGTCGTTCCTTGAACGTTTCCATAAGTTCTTCCGTTTATCTTTTGTTCCATTAGCTTTCCTTTTTTTTTAAAAAAAAATATGCGTTATGCACACTGTGTCAATTATGTCACCCACTTCAACTAACTTCCTATTTGGGCGTCGCGGTCGCACTTTTCTTCGAAGTAGGATGGCTTGGTATGTGACCGACGTCAGCTCATTAAATTTTCATTATATTGGACTATGTGATTACATAACCACGAATGTAACCACATTTCAAACGTTGCCCCAACGCGCAGATATCACCGCGGGACTATGACCGCCAGGTGTTCCGCATGCTGAAGCCCACCTCTTTCCTGACCTACCGACAGATTTTTTCACGACCTGTCCTTGATGAAGTAGCTGCGGGCAAGGCCGTTCTCCTCACCGACAAAACGACGGCCACGTACAAGCTCGCCTCGTTATGCCAACATTATCCGGAAAACGAGTTCTACATTTCCCGTGACCGATTCTTCTTGAATCCATTGGTTGTTTACTACAGCCGCAACCAAGAAAGAGTGATGCGTTTGATGAAAGAATGGGAGAAAAAGTAAGAAACTTCATATTGCGATGGGGATACAGCTATTGTCATGTCTTTGCTTTTTCACGCCACTAATGATCATGTCAACGCCATAGGCGTAAAGGTGCTGTTATTACAAACTGCATTAGAGAGACTGACAGCCGGCCCGAACATGTCATTGGAACACTAAGAGAAATGACAAAAAAAACCTTGGCCGCCATCCCGCCCAGCGAAGGTGAATATTCAGCGGAGCTGTATCACACAGCACACATGCTGATGGGAGGGAAGTGAGGGCATGTTTTATTATTACTTTGAAGTATGGTTAGTGATAATCGCATTGGGGTCGCTTAGATAGACCGTGATTGGATCTGGGACGATTTTCAGCCAGAAGAATTCGTTCCTTTGGTCAGGCATTGTCTTCACGGTGTTCTTCTGGTATCTTTAATTTCCATGGTCTAACCATGGAAGTCTTAGAACGAAAGAAATGAGTTGCTAGACGGGTCTCCTTTTTGCATATGAAAGCGCCAAACACGCAGAGAGAGTTCACGTCATTGGAAGCCCTCGTGAGAACTGCAATGCAGCTGGAACCTAATCGTTACCGGGAGCTCCAGGAAAAATGTTCCCAGTGTTCGCAGGCGCCTTATCGTTCAGCATGCAGTTTAGATGCTTCTTTTGTGATCTGCCTTACTGAAACAAATACTCTATGCGATATGACAAGCTGCTCGGAAAGATATGCCGTTTGCCTTCAATTGTTAAAGTGCCCCTAACCAACGCCTCCTCTATTTTATTCAATGCCAGTGCAAACGCTCGCCCCTCAATGGGAGCCGCCGGTCCGCCTTAGTTCAGGGAGTGGTCGTGATGCGACGCCACATGTTGGGTAGGGCTGCTTGCGTCACACGTGCGTCCAAGCGCTTTCGCACGGAGATGCGATAGACGCGTTTTCCCTCTCCAATATCATGCGTCTGTCCGATTTGTTCCTTCGTGCTCCTTCTTTGTAGCTCGAAGCAATGCCGCCGCCGCCTCACAGCGCTCGTGAGGCACCCCTTAAAGGCAGCGCAGGCACTGCAGCGTAGCAGTGACGCGTCCCCATTGGTTGCCCGCATAACGCCACGAATGGAGACGCGCTATCTCAAAACACCGTGTCTCTTACAGAGCCAGCGTGACAGCACAATAGTGAACACGAGGGATGCAACACGCCACCCCACGGATCTGCGCACAACTGAACAAAAAATTACTTCATATGATTTATGTCGTGACGCACTGCATCACGGGTGCTCTCCCTCATGAACGCAAAGCACACGCGAAGGCTAGGCGATGGGTGAGAGTAGGAAAGGGCTAGAGGAGAGGGTGGTGAACGGCTGGAACGGGCGCACTTGGCTGGCATTGATAAAATAGAGGAGGCGTTGCCCTAACTAATCCAGACATCGATATTTAGTTGTGGCATTGCGGATGTGCGCAAGTCCACAGTGAACACGTTCATCGGCTTGTCTGTGCACCTCGCCGAAATGCCCTTCCTCAGCGTATGAGCTCAAAAAGCAATGAAGGCGAGCATCTGCTAGCAGAGAGCATGCGAGCGTCTCTTGGTTGTTTAGGGGTTAGGGGTTTTTTTTTGTAGTCCCCGGAGACGGAACCGTTGCGGGGTGGAGGTATACAGCTTCACTTTATAAAATAAAGAGCTTTGCACTGACCGCACAAGATCTGAAGCAGCGAAGCGGCTGGAACCTCGCGATAAGCAACCTCTTCTTCGGCAGTACAGACCTTCCTCGTTCGGCCCATGGCCAGAACAGCCTCGGCACGAGGTGGCGCGGCTCCTTTGTAGCGACTCCAAAGACACGCACATGTGCAGTGACTCTATTTATGACGAATTTTGTGACGAAAACGGTTGCTAGGCGAAACCGATATTAAATTTCGCGCGATCTCCACACAGATGCTGCGTGGCGCATGCGTGTCTCGCCGTGATATCACCCCAGCTGTCACGGTAGTCAGGCGCAGCGGCTCCTCCGTCGGCTTGGTGGCGGCCTGGATTCGGCGCATGCGCGGCTTGGCGTGACGTCATGGTAGTGAGGCGCGTCGAGGCTAAGTGGTGCGCAGCTGTGGCTGTTGAAATGGCAACGGCGCGGCGAAATTTTCTCCGGACAACAGCCTTTTCATGATTTGACAAACAGCTGCGCTTTGAAAACGTTAACTATAGTGACAGAATGGAGTATCTTTTTCTGGACTAGAATAAAATGTGTATCTGCAAATTACTTTTCAAAGTCACCGAAACCAGGGTGCCTCGATATAAATGCCACCCTGCCCTCTACGGAGGAACGCTGACATTGGTGCACCCTAACAAAAATCGGTACGTCGCGAAGCCTGACGGAAAAGTATTGGTAATGCTCGAAGATGTGGTTCGGATGGTTGTACGTAGTCTGCTGTTTAGATATACCATAAGTCGTGCTTACATTTAGAGTATGTATTTTCTAAACACTAATTCTAGGACTTGACGAGGAGAAGCGGTGCGGCATTTTCGGCAACTAGCGGAACTGAAAAAATCCAGTTTCGCCACAAGGACGAAGTAACAAATTTAGTGTTAGTAAGGCTGAAAGTTCGCTTTTAAGGCGACAACCTTTAATGTCTCATGCTCACGTCCGTCCGTCCCTCTGTCCGTCCCTCCGTCCATGCCCTCGCACGGTCCCAGGTGGCCGCCGGGGCGCGCCAATGGACGCCGCTCGCGTCGGACTCTACAGCGCTCGCGATTTGGTTACGTAGCGTCGCTGTGCCAAGCGTGGCCAATCATGCACGATGAGAGTCACGCGCATCACGTTCCATTCTGACCGACCCCGTCTGAATGGGCACAAGCGTTCGCCGAACACATTTTGGAATTAACAAAGTGTCCTTCATTTTTTCGCCTCCATCGAAAAGCGACCACAGCGGCCGTTATTGAACCCGTGAGATTCCTGTCAGCAAGCTGAGCACCATAACCGCTGTACTAATTGGGCGGCCAAAATTCGTTTTCAGTTCTTTTAAGCTTTCATATGCTGCGCTCTTGCCCTTTGAAAGGAGTACCTGAAGACTGATTTTTCTCCTGTTGAAACGTACGGGGACATCTCTGTAAAGACATCGCTTATCTAACGCCACGAGTAAAACTTAATGTTGTTGAGTACGCAAATATTGGGGAGTTTGTTCACCTGTAAATTAACCATTATGTGTAGACAAGTGCGCCAAACTAAGTATAAAGTAACCTACCGCTCACACGACCTCATTGTAACCGCTGCACCTCGACGGGAAAGACTGCCGTATTTTACTGTTGACAGATATAGCAGCAGTACTCGTCATGACTACTGGTCGTAATTGCTATGGCTGCTAAAGCATTTTCAGTGTATGTTGTTGCACTTAGGAAAGCATTAAGGCCTGTCCTCTCGCCCGCGACGTGTACACAAGCTACAACAGCTAACGCTCGCGATAAAATAGAATGATTTTTCTAAAACCTATCAGAACTGCAAAAGCAAAGGCCGATAAAACTTGAAGCACACATAGAATGGTGCAAACCTATGCTCGATATTAAGGTAGAAGAGAATAACGTGCATCACCGTATTGCATCATTGCTGTCAATACCAATACAATTGGCTTTAAAAACTAGTGCTCCCTACAGTTTGCACGACCATGGCAGTATCCAAGAGGGGTTGTTCAAATGAAAATAACGAGATTATCATCGCCCACATATTTCATTCTTCAGAACGGGTGTGTGGGATATTTTTCATTTTAAAATTCGTGATTTCGAGAAATTCTGATGTTCATTTGCACCATTTGCGCAGGGTGAAGAGGCTTAACGAAGCGGGCGTAATGAGCAAATGGCATCGCGACACTATTTCTCTTGGAGCAGACTTCTCTCGTTGCCCCAAGGTCCAGCAGGGAGAGGCGGAGACACTGGATTTTGAGCACCACCTCTCCGTCTTTCTTCTCATTGTGGCGGGTAATGGCGTGGCCTTCGGTGTGCTTGTAGCAGAGATGTTGCTGGCCAAAAGCATTGCCAGGTCCGGCAACGTCGCTGCTCTTGGAGTGCGAAGATGGATACAACGTGAAAGAAGGAGACGCCTTACTTAGGGTGAATGTCCGGCCGGCACGCAGTAAAATTTCTACAATTTCTTTCAGTTCTACTCGGATTGAACATATCTTTAACATAAACTAATTTCTATGTCGCAATACTTAAATGTTACTCCACTAGCTTCGCAAAGTGCTGGCATAGACCTAAAATAGGTTTTCTGAAATTCGTTATGCTGCTTCTTACGGAATTGCCCTCATATGTGTACTGTGCTTGATTGGGCTGCTTTGGTGCACAGTAGACGAATAAAACAGTGCTTAAGACGGGGCTAGATTGAGACGCAGTGGCATGTCTGTGTCTTCATCTTGGTCCGCCTTAAACACTGTCGTACTCTTCGACAACTATATATGCACCAAACAGCCCAATCAAGCACTCTGTTGAAGATCATATCTTGATGCTTGATATCACAGTGCCATTTGGGCTGAACATATGTAAGAAGAATTCGAATAAACTCAGTTCTCAGGGAATGTTCCTGGTTCCGTAGAAAGGGCGAAAAAGATGGAAGAGGATATCCCACCTCTTGCCCTTTCCTCGACTCCATCCCCCGCACACAATAGAGTTGCTTGCGCTCACTATCTCATGAAACATAGAGGGCAAAAACCCTACCTCTAATAAGGATGCTGATTTCGTTTTTCACTGTAAAGTGTAAAGTTCACATGGCCATCGTGCGCCATAGGTGTATAAAGTTCAGAGAATCGAAGAACCCAGCCTTCAAACACGTACACAAGAAGAGAAGCATTGACGACCACACACGCAGGGAACTAGAAACAGTTTAACGAAAAAACGTCGACTCGAAAAGGAAAACCATGACCCACATGCGCCCTACATGGTATGTTTGCGGAGAGAACGCCCACGCGCCTAAAAAAACCGTGCAGATAAAAAAGCACTGCATAGCAACTCCTAATTTTGTTTCTCTCCAAACGTCACCTCTTCTCGTGATAGCGAAATGAAACGTGCACTTACACACCATGTCCATGTTTTTACATCTGGTTTGTACCAAGAGGCCCAACATCACTCTTCTACGGTATAAAGGTCATTGTGAACGAAATAAATGTATTATCGTCAGTGTCGCCAGTGTGTGTGACTTATTTATTGCGTTCTAATCTTCACCCGTGATATACTAGGAGTAGTCTCACGGAACGCTGGATCAACGTGGTTCTCCAAAAGCGGACGTTTTTTGAAACCCATACTGCCAAAGCATCTGTAGTTGTAGAACTTTATCTGTTCATAGCAACAAGAAAAGACAGTGACGCCAGGGGCGTCAGAAATTACTTGGTTAATATGCTATTAACCATGAATCCTAGCCAAGCCTATTAATTGCCATTTTTATTATTCGTAAGATTGACCCATGAGGAGATTTTCGTTTCTGTGTGGAGAAGGTGAGTAGGTTCTTGGTATAATTCGCCTATGTAATTTCGAATGGACGTTTATATAAAAATTTCAAATTGCATTACATATAGTATTTAAAGACGTTGACCATCTTAAAAGGGAACAGGGGATGGAAGTAGACAAGTTTTGGGACGTAAAACCCCCGATATTATTCATATTACTATGCGGTGGGGAACGGGCGAATCAAAGAGAATAAAAAAAGACGCGAAAAAAAAAGAAAGAAAAACCAACAAGAAATAAAAAATAAGGTAGATGGCGACACTGTCGGCAGGAGGTACCGGAGCCCGGTTGTGCATAGAAAGCTTAACAACGCTTTCAACGCGGTCTGTGCTGGACTCGGCCAGTATCCCAGGGCCCTTTCTTCCAACATAGGGCGACTGTCAAGGCTGTCTAATCTATCGGAAAGTAATTTTCGAGGCACACTACATCGGGGACGCTCTCAAAAAAGATCGGAAGCCATTTCTTCGCAGCGACAGTTATCGCATGTCGGATTGTTGACCATTAATTGACAAAAGAGTCGACAGACATGAAGTAATTCGATTCAGACGCTCTTTGAGGACATTTGTTTGCGGAAGGTACAACGCAATGACCTTGTGACTCGTTTCACAGCACTGTCGGAAGTCTGCGGTGACCTAGGACAATACAGATTGTGCAATTAGAATTGTGAAAAGTGCGGGAAAGCGGCATCTTGAGCGCAACTTCCCGTGAAAAGCACGTCTTTCTTCAGCATGTCAGTGCTGGTCCAGCATCTGCTGCAAAATCTCTCACTAACCGTCTGAAGTACGAAGAGTCCCACAAAGCTCCAGCCGTCCCTGACAGACTGGCTGAAGTACAAGAAAATTCTTTATAGCACGCCTTTTCTGCAGGTGCTGTTGCACACCAGAAGCGTCGACGAGATGACTTAGCCCTGTAATTTGTCGGCAGTCGAGCTAGAACTTCGACGAATTAACTTATATTCCGGCCTTGCGGAGGACGTCAAGAATAGTTGATAGTCGCTTAAAGTGCATATGAAATCTCGGGGAAAATAAAGGGACGTCGTCTTAGTAACAAATACATGTTCACCCTTTCACTCCTTCAAGCAGAGAGTCTATCATGCACGCGAACGTGGCTGGAGCATTGAATACACCGAACGGCCCAAACTTTAATTGGTGCCGGTCATTGGGAGTGACGAACGCAATGTTTACTTGGTTTTCTTGGCGATATCGAAGAGAGCGCGAGGAGGAGGAAATGACCGTGGTGAGACGATTGTTCCGCGGCGCCCACCCACGGCGCCACAATAGTGCGTGCCGTCGCACGCTTGCCGATGACGTCATCAGTGAGATATGCGGTGAGGGCGTCCACCGAAACTATATATGGAAATAAAGCTCTTCTTGGACGGAAGGCCTGTCTGCGGCGGGTGTTGCGCAACGCGCCCACGCGTTGCTTTCCGCGGTCTCCCGTTTAGCTAGGCTGTCGCGGTACTCTCCAGATACGGCATGCTTCTGCGACACGCCGCAGACGGAGCCTTGCTAAAAGCTGGCTCTGCCTTGCTGAAACCTGGATTGATCACAAACATCTCCTCGAAGTCGTAGAATACGAGTGCTCTTTTGGCGCTCGCACGTACTGCAACAGAGCGGCGGATGTGGCTATCTACTTGCGTACGGGTATCTCTACAGTACGCATGGAAATATTTGGTACCCCGTATGATGTTGGCGAACTGCTTACTGCAACAGCTGACAACGGCTT
>JALIZH010012277.1:0-44019 GCA_030522465.1 Rhipicephalus appendiculatus
GGGGGGGGCGAAGGTTCGTCGCAGCGCCCCCCCCTCCCTATCATGTTAATGTATGGGGCTGACTTTGCGCCGCCCCTCTCGCCCCCCTCTGCCCCCACCGTGCGCACGCCTATGAGTATAGTATAGTATAGTATAGTTTAATATATTAGAGAAAGGAGATGGCAAAATGATGTTAGGGTGAAGAGGAGAGAAAGAAGGGTGGGATAGGGTGAAGCGTAGCCTTGTGTAGTATTGTTGGGACGCGTGTACGCGCGGGAGAAGACACGACCGCGCGGCGTGGATCCCAAACATCAACTGTTTATTCAGGTTCTCTGGAGGTTCCGGAGAGCAGCGGAGGGTGGCGCTGCCTGGCGGCTTGGCTTGGCTTGGCTGCCGCCACAGCACTCCCCCCCTAGTGAGTTGCCGAACGGAGTTAAAGGTCCAGGCGAGTGGGTGCTCTTGATAGCCGCCCACTGTGCGTCAGCCGGGAGGGCACCTCGTGGACTTGGGCTGGCATTGAAGCTGGGGGGTCCTGGCGATGATTCCCTTAGTGGAGGCAACACGGCGTCGTCACGGTCCATGTGTGCTGGCTTGATGCGGTCCAACGACACGACCTCCTCACGGCCGTTTCTCTTGATTGTGAATTGCTTGTTGCCACGGCGGAGGACTTGAAACGGCCCATCATAGGGTGGCTGAAGAGGTCGCCGAACCGCGTCGTGTCGTACAAACACATATGGGCACGATGTGAGCTGTGGGTCAACGTGCACCACACGCGACCCTGGGGGGCCGTGGAGGTACCGCGCGCAGTTTGCTCATGACGTTGCGTAGGCGAAGTGCATAGTCGCTGCAAGCTATGGATGCCTCCTCTGAGCCGCGCGCAAAGAGCTCTCCCGGCAGCCTGAGTGTCGTGCCGTAGACCAGCTCAGCGGCGCTGCAGCCAATGTCCTCTTTCAAGGTGGACCTTATACCCAAAAGAACGAGTGGGAGGGCCTCCACCCAGTTGTGTTCCTCGGTTGCCGTGAGCGCAGCCTTCAGCTGGCGGTGAAAGCGCTCCACCATGCCGTTGCTCATGGGGTGGTACGCTGTCGTGCGTATGCGTGAGGTGCCCATGAGCTGACTGATGGCAGTGAAAAGGGCTGATTCGAATTGTCGGCCGCGGTCTGTTGTTATCGTGGAAGGCACACCGAAACGGGCTACCCAGTGGTATAGGAAAGCACTCGCAACCGTCTCGGCAGTGATGTCCGCGATAGGGATGGCCTCCGCCCAGCGGGTGAACCTGTCGACACAGGTCAGCAGGTAGGCCTTTCCGTGGCAGGGTGGCAGTGGGCCGACGATGTCCAGGTGGACATGATCAAAGCGAGAATCCGGAGTGGGGAGTGTTCCCAGTGCTGTCGAGGTATGGCGTTGTATCTTAGAGCGCTGGCAAGCTACACATTCGCGTGCCCAGCGTCGGACGTCCCGATTTACGCCCGGCCAGACAAATCTTGCCGTCACCAGTCTTTGGGTGGCTCTAATCCCCGGATGAGACAGTCTGTGCAAGGACTCGAACACATGGCGACGGAGGCTCGCGGGCACGAACGGGCGAGTTCTACTGACGCTTGTGTCACAGCAAACCTTGTCCTCGGATCCGGGAACTGGGATCCACTCAAGATTCAGGGCAGTGGTCGCGGTCAACAGGTGTTTCAGTTCGTCATCTTCACGTTGAGCGGCTGCCAAAGCGCGAAGATCAACCTGTAGTGTGGGCATGATGGCGTTCACAGGATTCCGTGAGAGGGCGTCCGCTACCTCGTTGTCGCCGCCTTTGACGTGGCGGATATCAGTCGTGAACTCTGATATATAGGACATTTGGCGTCGTTCACGTGCTGTATGCGTTCCACCGTCGGAGCTTAGCGAGCGCAATGCATAAGTAAGCGGCTTGTGGTCGGTGAGGACGAAAAACTCTACACCTTCCAGGAAATGGCGAAAATGTCGTATGGCAGCGTACACGGCCAGCAGTTCTCTCCCGAAGGTGCTGTAGCGGCGCTCGGTAGGTGTTAGCTTCCTCGAAAAGAAGGAAATCGGGCGCCAGATTCCCCCAACGAGCTGCTGTAATACAGCCCCAACGGCTGTATCGGAGGCATCTACCATTACGCTCTGCGGGACACCGGACCTGGGGTATTCAAGCAGTGCGGCGTTTGCCAAAGCGTCCTTGACCTCGCAGAAGGCTTCTTTTGCTTCTTGAGACCAGGAGAGGGTGTCCGAGCCATTTCGTGAAGTGGCCAGCAGGTCGTGAAGAGGTTGAAGGATATGGGCGCAGCGGGGAATGAAACGGCGGTAGAAGTTTACCAAACCCAGAAATTCCCGAAGCTGGCGCTTGGCGGTCGGCTGCGGAAATCCTTGCACGGCTTCAACCTTGTTGGGTTGAGGAAGAACTCCTGAGGCGGAGATGACGTGTCCAAGAAACGAGAGTTGTCGCACACCAAGCTCGCATTTGGCCATGTTCACGACCACGCCATGTTCCACTAAGCGCTGGAAGACGATGCGCAGATGATTCACGTGCTCTTCCGGAGTGCTGCTGGCGACTAGCAAGTCGTCAAGATAGGCGTGGCAGAAGCTGAGGCCGCGTATAGCACCGTCCATGAACCGCTGGAATGTCTGACCCGCGTTTCGGAGTCCGAATGGCATTCGGAGGAATTCGAAAAGTCCGAAAGGCGTTGCGATGGCGGTCTTCGCGACGTCCTCCGGGGCAACGGGAATCTGATGGTATGCCCGCACCAGGTCGATCTTCGAGAAGATAGTGGCACCGTGAAGCCTCGTCGTGACATCGTGTATGTGCGGTACCGGATATCTGTCTGGAGTCGTTACCTGGTTCAGCGCCCTATAGTCCCCGCATGGTCGCCAGTCTCCCGGCGTTGACTTTGGCACCATATGAAGTGGAGATGCCCAGGCGCTCGACGAGGGTCTGATGATCCCTAGCTCCATCATGTGTTCAAATTCCTGTCGTGCGACCTTCAACTTCTCTGGAGGCAAACGGCGAGGCCGCGCGTGCACGGGTGGGCCGCTGGTGGCGATGTAATGGCGTACCTCGTGCTTCACCGCGGCGCTGGCTGGCGGCTGCCTCGTCAACTCGGGAAAATCCTGCAGAATGCGAGTAAAACGTTCTGCACCGGACGGCCCGAGCAGAGTGGGGCTCAGCGGAGGGTGGTGCGAGGGATTGCCTTGCACAGTTGCCTGCGACACGGGATCGTGAAGGCGGCGGTTGCGCACGTCGACGAGAAGGCCGAAATGCCGAAGAAAGTCCGCACCCAAGATGGCGAACTTCACTGCTGCCACGATGAAAATCCACCGGAACGTTCTGTTCAAGCCTAAATCGAGTGGCAGCGAGCGATGTCCGTAGGTGGCGATGGTGGTGTTGTTGACCGCCTGAAGCGGGGACGCACTGGGGACACGGCGATCGGTGGACCCAACGGGCAGCACGCTCACCTCAGCGCCGGTGTCCACGAGGAATCGAAGGCCACTGTCGCGGTCGGTGAGGAAAAACACTGATGGACGACGTTCGGGGGCCTCTGCGACACTGGTCGTCCTCAGTGCCGGCCGCTCCCGTTTCCCGCATAGTCGCACGGAGGAATGCATTTGCGAGCAGCATTGCCATGCTTCCTGTGATACCAGCAGATTCTCTGTTGCACTGCTGGGCGCTGGCGCTCCTCGGGAGTGCTGCGGGCCTGCATCGCTGCGACGGTATCGGCGAGGCGGGATATCTGCTCCCGGATGTCATGCAGCGTGGTCGTGGGCGCGCCGCCGGCGATGTCTGGCTGTAGCGCCGCGACGGACGGCGGAGCGACCGCCAGCACCGAGTCCGCGAGCTCGGCGAGTTGAGACAGGCGTTTGTCGGCAGCCGAGGCGAGGGCCATGCGCACGTTGACCGGAAGTCGCTGTAGGAACAGCTCGCGAAGCAGTCTGCTGTCGGCATCGGTGGTGGCTGCGCCGGCCGTGTGCAACAGCTGCCTCATGTGGCGCAACAATTGGCTGGGCGTCCGGTCCCCGAGCTCGGTGTCGTGCAGTAGCTGCTGCAGTCGCTGAGGCTCCGACGGCGTGAGACGGATGATGAGCAGCTGTCTGAGCGCTGTGTACGCGTTCTCTGCAGGTGGAGCGACCAGCAGATCGCGTATCTCGCTCGCTATTGCCGGTGGGAGGCTGGCGACCACGTGGTGGTACTTTGTTAGCTCAGCGGCAATACGACGAGCGGTGAATTGGGACTCCACCTGCAGGAACCACAGCTGCGGGTCCGCTGTCCAAAACGGCGGGAGCCTGATGTCGACGGCGGAGATGGCCGGTGCGTCAGGGGGAGTCTCCATGGCGTCGATCGCTTGAAAAAGGCGGTAAGCCTCGTCCGGGTCACCACTGTTGGGACGCGTGTACGCGCGGGAGAAGACACGACCGCGCGGCGTGGATCCCAAACATCAACTGTTTATTCAGGTTCTCTGGAGGTTCCGGAGAGCAGCGGAGGGTGGCGCTGCCTGGCGGCTTGGCTTGGCTTGGCTGCCGCCACAGTATATATACAAGAGGGTGAGAAAGGAAAATGGGGGTCAGGAGGAGTGGAGATGATAAAACATAGGATAGTCATCTATAGTATAGTACAGAAATGGGTGGGAAAGGAAAGTGAATGTGAGAATGAGTGATGTGAGGGAATGGATAAGGGAAAGGGCACTAGCTCCACTGTTTCTTCAGTCTTCGCACCACTAGTGTGAAGCTGCCTGAATTTTAAGGCTAAAGCCTTTAATGTCTCATGCTCATGTCTGTCCGTCCCTCCGTCCGTGCCCTGGCACGGTGCCAGGTGGCCGCCGGGGTGCGCCAACGGACGCCGGTCGCGTCGGTCGCGCCTCGCGTCGGACCACGTGCGTCGGACTCTGCAGCGCTCGCGCTTTGCTTGCGTAGCGTCACTGTGCCCAGCGTGTCCAATCGTGCAAGAAGGGAGACGCGCGCAGCGGGTTCCATTCTGACCGACCCCGTCTTAATGGGCACCGGTGTTCGCCGAACACACTTTGGGATTTACAGTGTCATTTTTTTTAAAAAACGATAGTCTTTCTTGGGTACTTCAACGCAGAAATTTTGGTCTGCCTGTGTGTCTGTCTGTCAATCGATTCAGCCACACGGCCAATCTTTAACCACTTGCTGAACGCCCAGCAATCTTGAACTGGTGTTTGCGTTCATACTTGTGAACATTTTCGATCGAAAAGCAAATATTACGCATATCTGAGGCGCAACATCATTACGTAAGTACCAGGTCGTGTGTTCCTTTATTAGAAAATACATAGATGCGTAATTCTAAAGACCCTAGTGCTTCTTAGGATGCGCTGAAAATGCGACGCTCTGCACGAACTGCGATGCGATGCACGAAAAAGCCCTCTACCGACGACATGGTGCTGCCGCTGGCAGTGGCCCTGGGTTCTGCTTCTGCACAAGCTCATGTTTCTCGACGCCACTGCCAGATGCACGCAGCGCCTCCTGTATTTTATCAATGACAGCCAGATGCGGCCGATTCAACATAGAGTAGGCGCTGTCTAAGGCAAGGCAACATATAGCAGTACGGCCGGCACAAGACTATCGTCTTTCGACGACATTTGCAGCGAAGCACGCAAATGTCGTCGAAACGATCTGCATACGCGGCCAATTTTTTAGGTTGTAACCGACTACATTTAACCTTCCTGCCACTCCTGCATTCTCTCTCTCAGATGACGCAACATAATTAAGAGATCCGAGAACATACAATTTCACTGCGCCGGAAAGTTAATGAACTGTGGTTATCAGTCAATATGGCTACGTGAGCGTTATTTATCGCATCAAAGTGTGACAGGGAACGCCGGCACCTGTCGTTCGAGATTCGGGGTATTGTGTCATAATGCTTGAAGTGACGAGGATAGATGGCGTATTTCGAGGGCAGCGAACTTGCACCGTTATCGTCAGTACGTTTACACTTGCGTCCCGCGTCACAAATAAACGAGGCTGGAATTGCGATAAGGAGTTTCCAGCGAGCAAATGTGAACAACATTTCGCTGAGCTGTTTGATCTCGGGTGCCTACCACGTCAGTTTTGCGTGGGAATAGACATCTGGAGAGAAAATATCGCCGCTATAGGCACCGGGCGGCCGTCGTACGGCGCCAGCGGCGCCCCTCCCGAAAAGCGCCCCTAGCGGCGGCAGCGAAAGCACTGGCATGTGAAGCAGACGACACGGAGAAGGCTCTGCTACTTTCGGCAACGTATTCAAGTAGTAGCGGCGGCATTTCTTTTTAGACAATCGCAAGCTGTAAGCTGTTTCGTTTGTCGCCCAAGGCAAAGAGAAGCGGCAGCAACAGTGTTTCTTGAACAAAGCACGAAGCGTTCGACTGTCGGACATGTGTTCAGATAACGGGACCACTCGTCGGGCTCCAGGGAGACTCCCCCGCAGTCGTTTGCGGTCGTGGCAGCATTCAATGGTCGCCAAGTCATCAAGAAAGGATGGCACATGTTCTTTTCATGTCTTCACACCCATGCAGAGCACCGTCGGAACGTCAATCGACTAGGCTTCTTTGCGTGGTGCTGTGCTTTTATGCGTTTGCTTTCGTTTGGAGGCGGACCAGAGGCACGATGCCTCCTCCCTTTCGGGACTGCAAATGAGACCGGCCCGATTGGCGAAAGTGTTGAAAAATAAACATCTTTGTATTTTAACTGCCAAACTCGCTGCTCCTCACTGTTGGACTCCTGGCGGGAAGGCGAGTACTGACAGCGCACGTGCACTAATGGCGATGCCAGTTACATTACATTGCGGCTTTCAAGGCTTGACCAGCCGGCGTACGCGTTTTCATGCGTTTGCTCTAGAGAACGGTCACCGCTTGCACAAAGCTGGCCACGTGCTTGACATCAAGGAATATAAGCGACAACGACTGCAAATTGCTTTGCAAGTGCACCCCGCAGACGAAGTTCAATGCGATAAGCTACGATGTGGAGCTAGATCTAGGTATCCCCATTCCTATTTCTATTTTAAACGCAAAGCATTTCTTATCTCTATCTATAAATGCCTCTATTTCTCTATCTAGCCGCCTACGTCTGGGCGCTCTCGTGGTACCAAAATTGGCATAGGTGGGTACGAAAATAAGACGAACATGGCTGTCTGGTTGTGATATGGTGGTATGAGTAGCGCGAAAATCTTTCCAGTCATGTGCGGCACATATCGGGCGTATACCACGGGCCGCGGGATGCTGGTATGAGGCACAGGTGATTCACAGTGGATCGACCCAGGAACGGCGAGAACAGACATTGATAATTTAAGCGGGTGCATGTCCAAAAAATCCGGCATCAGCCACGTGAACCCGACGTATGCAAAGAATAGAAATCCAGATCCCAGCAGGAGTCGAAACCAGGTACTCTGAGCGGATATCAAATATTCTACCACAGAGCCAAGCCATGACTTCAAATTACCTTTGAAAAGATCCTATGCGCAAGAAAAATGTCGGTGCAACCAACGCCAATTGTGGTTGCAGTGCTGGCTATCTAATTTCATGACAAGGTAATAAACATTACTCATGTACTCATATGAAACAGACGTTACGTCGGCTTAACGCCAATCTTGGTTTTATTAAGACTTCCTGTTGGGCGAGTTGGTTAACATCAAAGGGGTACATAGTAGCGCAAACTTAGAAAATAGACACGAGAAAAGAAGTAGGAGGGAGCAGAAAGGTCGGACGTTCCCTCGTACTTGTTTTCTCGTGTCTTTATTTTCTAAGTTTGTGCTACCCCTTTGATGTCAATGTTGGCTCCGCTTTTATAACCGTCAGATAAACATTACATATGTGCTCCTATGAATCTGCAAGCTATATTCAAGCGTTGCTAGACCCGGAACAATACTCTGATCAACGCTACGCGTATGATATTCACAGCATCGGCACGAAATGTGAATCGCAACGTAGCGTGCGCTTCGTTTCAATAACACTGACGTCTGTTCTCTAACATGAGCGCTAACATTACGTCAGACCACAAGTTAGCCTTTAAACGTTAGTGTAGTCGGCATGCTTATTAAGCACACTATGTGCACACAACTCCATCTACAAAAACACGTCGATCCACCTCGTTACGCGTGACTTAAAGCTAAAAAAGAAAATGCAGCATAGACTCGCTGATTTGCATAAAATCGATTCCCACAATACGTGAGATCTGCCGAATTTTTCCTAATACATTGTTATTCTGTCTATACGTTAACATTGTCCCCTAACATTAAAAAAACAGAGCGTACGTCTCCCATTCCCTTCTCGTCTTTACTGGATGCTTCGCCGATTGCACTTGTTCCTCAGTTGTAGTTTTGCACGCCCCCCGTTCCTGTTATGTTTTCCATTTATTTTCGATCCTTCGCCGACCCTTAAGATATTGTAATCTTCAGTCTCCGCGCACACGTAGATTTCGGCAGCGCACGACACAAGCGACGAGAGCACAATGAAGAGAAACGAACGTCCAGCCCCGCGCCCCCGCAGCAAGCGCCTGCGCCCTTTTCGGCACTCCCATTCCATTAGTTCCCCCGTCGCCACCGAAAGAGGCGCCACCAGTCCCCGCGCCCGGTGCCTATATATATAGTATACGAGGTTGTGTTCTGAACTCAAGGCATCCGATTTTGAAGGGCATCGTGGTACCGCACTTGATCTAATAGCCCCGTAGCTATACAATATTAGTATCGGGCGCATTAGTTTGTTTGAGACACTTAGCACTTTTCGCAGCTTAAAGAATATTGCGATTTCGATATTGAATTATCTAGGAGCAGCAGTCGACGAGAAAGTGCAGCAGAATTGGACAGGAGCGACGGAACTAATAGCGCAGCTAAATACAGTGAACCACTGAAGTCCTACAACCGACAGTGAGGTGAGTGCGGTCGCACATACGTCACGAATAGCGCGTGCTCTCCCTGTTTTACGTCATTTGCTCTCGCTAGGTTCTCATGACGTATACAGGCTAATTATGTAAACATAGAATTGTAGAAACTGCAAATACAGGCATCTCGCAGGTATACACGGAATGTGTAAATATGAAAAAAAAAACTGATAAGGTAGCCTCGCTAGATTGATAAATAAGTTGACTTGAAGTACCGGAACTAGCGTCATCGACATTAGCGTGACGTGCGTGGCACAAAGAGCGTGGTGAAGTCGTCTAAAGACGAAGCGGCAGGCGTGTTTGTCGGTGTTAATCATGTCACCAATAACGGTGCGCTCTCGATGTGGAAAGCCGTACTGATTAAATGAACAGAGGCAGCCGCTGTGATGTCATTAGTGGGGTCATAATGAGCATCCACATCATGGCTAACGATACCCTAACTATGTAGTCCGCGGGAACACGTATCACTGCAAGTTTTCTCGCACGATCTGCGCGGCGCTTCCCATTATTTTTGCAAGATTTACAGCGTTTGATAATTCACTTAACTGAAAATAATGGCACGTTTAAAATGGCACGTCTGTAGTCTCTTAATCGTATATATAGGTAAAAAAGAAAAAGAAAAAATATAGTTCAACAATTCTTGCAAGGAGGATGGTGATGTGGAGTTCGTTACATAGATGATCTTAGGCAGTCTTTTGCTGCTTTGTTATTTGTTATCTTAGAAGCGTAGCTGATGATTTGTTTCGGGAAACGAGGGGGGGGGGGGGGAAGCGACTGTACGCATTATGTATGTTCGTTCGTGCGTTGGTATGTGTGTGTGCGTATACACACATGCAAAATTGAACACTTTCGGCGGGCGGAGGGCCCTAAACCCGTCCCCTCTCCCCCTGGGAGGCTACGCCTGTGGTCTTACAGTGCCCGATTGCATACATTGTTTGGCTGCGAAATGCAGCTGATGAGGTAGCACCGTGTCCGCGTTATATAACTTGAAAAGAGTGTCGGCGGCACGCACTGAACTATTGAGCGTTTTGTCTGTGACGGTGCGCCGACTGCACTGAACTGACACTTCGGATTTCTTGCTCGAATTTAAACTCGCGGAAATTTCCCACTAGGCACAAAGGAAGCGCCAAGCGTCATTCCAAAAAAGACGGGCGCTAGGTCGAACAGTCTGTGTTTTGGAACTTCCTCGGTGTATGCACCGTGCTTGCAGGCCTGGTTTTATCGATACTGTATATTGTTAGCATTAGTATGTGTAACTCAACGCGGTGCCTTACGGTAACTTCTAATTGGTTATTCAACAAAGAACTGTACGATTAGCCTAAACAGATGACCGCGTGTTTTAGTTCACCACTAATGCCCGTGAATATCCACTGTTTCTTTTTAAATGTTTATCTGCAAAACGCAGAACAGTCACTCACTAGGTTATGTTTTAAAAATTGGAGGGGACCCTAATTCTTGACTTGAACATTAACTTGCTGTTTCGTCGCACTGCCCTGGCGAGTCTCGGAGGCCACGAAGAAAAAGATCGTGGTTGAGATATGCACCACCAGGTGCCTCAGCGATCTCAGCTGTGCACAAGAGATCGTCTGCTCTCTCAATAAACTCGCTAAATTATTCTTCATTAATTATTCTAACAGCTAATTGGCTCGTAAGTAAGCTTATGCCTCGATATCATTTGTATCCAATACAAGTCCTAGCTTGAAGCATAACCAGATTTCGGACCAGTTTTATTTTCTCAACACATTATCTGATTGTTCTAGAAACCGAAACTTTGTGCTTGTGCCACTAAAAATGTACGTATCGCCGAGAGTGGCAGCACATTAGCAGGATCGCAATGCTGCTTCGCAAGCAGTTCTTTTTATCGCTAATAAAAATTAGGCAGATCCCAATTACCACGGGAAGGCGCTGCGACTCGGGGGGGGGGGCGGGGGGAGCAAAGTCAACCCCATGCATTGACATAATAGGCGAGGGGGCGCTGCGACGAACCCCCTCCCCCCCCCCCCCCCCCCCGGAGGGAAACCCTGCGCGCGCCTATGGACAGAGGAGAAACCGCCCCTACGCGATTAGGCCCGGCCAATACGAGGCATCCTAACCTTCTGGTCTTATAGAGATTAATAAAGAGATTGAAGAGTGTGTTGATTTCACGGTGGACACTTGACTCGCCATGGTACAGAATAAAAGGAGAGACTGTGTTCTACGAACCGCGCGGGAAAAAGGACACTTGGATGGCTACGTTCAACCGCTGGCGCCTTTCAATGACATTTTTTTTGCTTTCCTGTCGTAAATACAGGTCGCGTACCTCTTTGTTTGAAATATTTTGAGGTTATGTAAAAATTTATTGCGCCTATATTTACGATTTTGGAGGCCTTAAACGGTGTTTTACCTGCCTGTTTTTGGCGCCTAAAACCGCTTTTTTAGTGCCTAAAAATCCGGCCTCTACTCATAACAGCCAAGCGGCAACGAGCTCCCCCTCATCCGCTCTCTCATTTAAAACACACACACACGAACGTGTATGTATACATATGAAAGAAGCAGCTCCAGCTCTGACATTTACGTATGAGGCGGATATTGCAAGCGAAAAAAAGCTCGGGCGCTCATTCTTTCATCGTTCCGTTGTTCTTTATTTTCTCTCTCACATTTATTTCTCTTGATTTTATGCGTCCTTTTTGAACATAAGGCGCATCTATGACGTCATAGGTTTCGATGTCCGCGGTTCATTCCAGGAAGGCAACAATAGTTTAAATACATCGCTCAGTGAGGTTAAATTTTAACACACCTGTCGCTTTGTTCCGTTGTTTTTTTTTTGTTTGTTTTTTTGTTTTTTTTTTTTTGTAGTGACGGTATGCTGCCGCCACGTTGTATCGTGCTGGTGATATTTTATACAATGTAATAAAAAACTAGAAGCACAGATTGCGGTTAGGCAATTCATTCGTATAGGATACATGGTGAGCCAGAGGATACTGCAGGGAAGCTTTTTACGAGGATCGTAGGCGTGCATTTACTTGTGTTTAAAGCCAAACTAAGTAACTACATACTATGGAAAGAAGAAATGTGGGATAGCGCTTGTGTTAAACCAGAGATGGGAAAATTACCAACAAAATGAATTAAGTCATTCTACTAATTACAGCTCTTCAATTTTTTCAGTGTAAATAAACTACGTTACGAATCGGAACTGGCCTAGAGTAGCTACATTACTTAACTATTACTTTTGAAAACTAATCGCATTACTTTTAAATTCTTTTTACAAAAAAAATTAGGCAGATCCCAAGTACCATGAGAATCGATGTTATGCGAAGCATCCGGAGGTAAGGTCACTGGGTTGTAGTTTTTTTTATTGAGCGAAGCGTTATGAAATGACGCTGAAGATATGTACAAATGTTGCACGCACAGACATGTTGAACAGTCACATATGTTTCATATAACCAGTTGTTTGCAGTTGTGTAACGATGCCAACAGAAACATGGGTATTGCCAACACCAGAAGCAGTAAGCTGATATGTAGATCTTGTGCTTGCACGGATGGTAGCCCTGGATAGTGCTACGTAAGCCAACTACAGTGGATGGCACTTGAGTATACAGCTGACGTTAACCCGACATGACTCCTTCGTCATAGGAGTACGTGTGTAAAGTTTATAAAATTAGATAGCCAGCACTGCAACCACAATATACGTTTCAACAACATTACGCCTGCATGGGGTGTTCCGCCAAACAAGTTCCGAGACCTGACGTGGCTCTGTGGTAGAATGCTTGATTGTCACGCAGAATGCTTGGGTTCGATTCCTGCTGGGACTCTGATTTCTATTATTTGTATTCCTGGCGTCAACGCCGCCGATGTCCGTTTTTCTTAACGCTCTCGCATTTAAATTACCAATGCCTGTTCTCGCCGTTCCTGGGTAGATATAAATTCTCAAACACCTGTGGCGCATACCCGCATACCGCGGCCCGTGGTATACGGGTATGAGCCACATGTGTCTGGAGAAATGAGTTTGACGACGTACGCGACATTTTCACGTTATTCAAGTCACGACCAGCCACACATATTCGTCAAGTCCTCTACCCTCCCATACTAACTTTGGCCGACCTCAAGTTAAGGAGGCGATGACGAGAGTATCCAGGCGTAGGCGGCTAGATAGGTAGATAGATAGATAGATACGCAGATAGAAACGCTCAAACTGCTTGCAGTACGCAAAGAAATGCTTCGCATTTAAAAGGGTCTGAACAGGTAGTTTCATGGTTTGAAAAATTGTGTACTCCAGTGCGACACAAGTAAACTTATTTCTACTTTTATTTTATCTGAGGAGGAGGAACAGGAAGGAAAGGCAGGAAGGTCAACCAGATGAGCATCCGGTTTGCTATCCTACACTGGGGGGAAGGGGGATTAAGGGATGAAAAGATAGAGAGAGAGATAGAAAGAAAGGAACGGAAAAAGAAAAACCACGTGAGCTTAAACTAGCCTGCCGCGTTCGATAGCAGTGAACGCAGGTCTTCAGGCGTATCACGTTTCACTGTAGTGCGTCGGCACACGATGCCTACTGAAGGCTTGCAAGCACTGGACATAGAACATCCAGTACCTATTGTACAGACTCAGCGTGCGGTGACTTCAGCCTGCCGACGAACACTCGAAGTGTGTCGACCTGTCTTCTTCTGGCAACTTGTCAGTCGGAGATTCAGGGTTCACTCTTGCAGAGGTGCACTGTGAAACCGCATGTCGCTGCGACTTCGGCAACGGAGGCCAAGCTGCGTCAGTTGTGTCCATGCCTTCCATGGTGTTCTGGTTTGCAGCGGCCGTCGCTGATCCATGTGGCTGTGGCTTCGGTAATGTAGGCCAAGTGGAATCCACAGCAACCATGCCTTTCATTGCATTCTCTTTCATGCCAGCCTTGTAAAGTCCGGGTGGCAAAGGAGGTGGTGAAGCAGGGCGTCGAATGGGCGCTGCGGATGCAGATGCATTGCTTTTCTCTGACGTACTTCGGCGCCGACGGCGCCGCTTTCTGATGGTTGCGGCAGCCTCGCGATGCGATGTATGGTCTCTCACCATTTGTCTCAAAACAGCTTTCTCTCTTTTTATTTTTGGGCAGTCTCTTGAGGAAGCTTCGTGGGGTCCATTACAATTTGTACACTTGAGAACATTGGCTTTGCAACTGTCCGCGGAATGCGTTTCAGCGCAGCGAGGACATACTCGTTTGTCTTCGCATACGCTTCTCACGTGACCGAGCTTCATGCAATTCTGACATTGCAGTGGTTTCGGCACAAAAGGTCTTACGGAATGTCGGAAGTGGCCCACCTTTACAAAGGACAGTAGAGAGTTGCCTT
This sequence comes from Rhipicephalus appendiculatus, assembly GCA_030522465.1. Taxonomy (NCBI): domain Eukaryota; kingdom Metazoa; phylum Arthropoda; class Arachnida; order Ixodida; family Ixodidae; genus Rhipicephalus; species Rhipicephalus appendiculatus. The sequence goes on from JALIZH010012277.1 coordinate 14,163, forward strand.
TGAAATCTATTTTCACGCAGCGTGAGGTACCCAAACGAGCAACCTTGGCGATGATGGTAGCTTCGTTAGCTGGCTTGACCAGGCCACGCAAGTCGGAGCTGGGAATCGCAGCGTCAACGTCGTAGATGACGCCGGTGATGACGTTGGAGCCCACTGGGATGTAGGAGCGGACGTTGATTCCATCCAGCGCTGTGATGTTTCGTAGTGTGTTTAGTGCGGTTGCATGCAAAACATCAATCGCCATGACGTTCTTACGCGGGTTCACTCGGATGTCGATGATTTCATCTGGCACCAGTCCCTCGAGCAGCGCTGAAACAGATTGCCTGTTGAGGCGCTTCATGTTGCCGTTGGAGTCAACAGGAAGAAGCCACAAGTGTGCAGCCTGGACACCTGCGTAAAATCGTAAGCTACTAGCTCGCCGCATCGGGGGAGCGCCTGAGACCACGTGCGCTCAAGCTTTGGTGACGCTGAACGCGCAGTTTTCAAATCGGGGGACCCGCGGGGGTGAAGAATGAAACGATGTGGGTGCTTTGAGCGTGTCCCTCTCAGGATCAAGAAAAGCATTCCTGGTGTAAGCGCGCAGAACTACCCTGAGAGCAGCCCGACAACAGAGCGAGAGGGGCGAGAAACTGTAGCCCTCTGTGGGTGCCGGTCGCGGTTTCGTGTGCGCTCCGTGAATGTTCTGCGACGTCGGCAACGCTCGATATTTTGTGGAACGTCACAAGGGCCCTGTCACCGGGTTCTGAAATGTCACCGGGTTCTGAAAAATCAGATGAGCAGCAATCACGCTTACTTTAAAACCAAATTGGAGTATCTTAAAGGCAGCTTTCGTTAGTCATAATCGGTCTGCAGGACTATCATGCAGGACTATCATGCAGGATTATCAAACAACACAAGCATCTTGAGTTTCCAAATTTGGTGTAAAAAACCTAAGCCTCTGGGGCCGATTTCACAAAACTTCTCTTTCGTGCGTGCGTTTTCCCATTGGTCAGCCGGCTTCATTGAATACATGTCCTGCGTCGTGATTGGTTTGAAATACTGTAGGCACGTACGATGTTCTTGTGAATGCGGTTCCTTGTTCTGACAACAGCGCGGTCCAGCTTGTTGGGCGAAATGACCACCACTTTTCGAATGCGACGCGGATGGGTAACACAAAAGTATGAACAGCAAGGGTTGTTTCGGTTCCAGCAATACAGCGTTGCTGTGTTCCAGAGCTTACAGTGTTTGCAGAGCTCGCAGTGCTTTTTTTCTTTTCTTATCCGCGAAACACGCACACACAGTGCATGCGCTAAATTTGGACGCAACATTTCGTATGACGACACATCTGTGTCGAACAATAGCGAGTCCTTAGAAATGTCACTGAACAGTGCGCGATTCAAGTGGCGTTCAGCTCGGTGTGCATGATGCAATCTGCTCTAGCCATTGCCCCCCTTACGCACGTATACACTATACACTGTAAGCCAAAAGATACTAACCTGGATTATTACGGGTTAACCAATCACTGTTGGAGTTGCTGCTTCGAGGTAGTAATCCCTACGCAGATTTGTTTTGTTTAAAAAGGACTGATTTATTGTGTTCACCTCACTCTCAATGCGAAGTTAGTCCATAGGCTCACCAGTATTGCGAACACAGTTTCTGATATTCTATTGCAACGTAAATTTTTCATGTTATTTCCCTGCTTTGCTTAGCTGATTATCGAGGACGATTAATTAGAACTGACCTATTTCATTAGGCTGCACTTTTGTTATAAATTATCCGATTTTAATGCAGTTGCCGGCAAAACATTCAGGACGGACGAAAACTTAACAGGCCACCCCGTTTTTTGATGTGCAATGCCGAAAAAAAAAAGAGAATAAATAAGAAATAACAAAAACCGTGACATTCCGCGATATTCCACACAATGAGGGACTGCATACTGCGTAAGTCAGAGCAATTTGAGGTTTCGGGTCGTCATTTAAACATTTTCTGTAAGCTAAGTGATTACAAACCTTTACAAACTTTTACGTTCGTATTTGGCATACCGCACGAAAATCAGACTTTTCAACGTTTTATAGGCGCAAGCCATCCCTCCTTGTATAGAATTTTGCAGTTTTCGTTATTATTTATTCTCGCTTTGCGTTGCATACCAAAACACGGTACAGAACAATAAATTTTCATTCTTCGTGGATATTTTGATGCAAACCGCACTAAAATCGGATACTTTGTAACAAAATACAGCACAGTGAAATAGGACCGTTCTAAATAGAATAACCCTGTATTATCTTTGTATCGTGCACGCGTGAGATGGAAATAAACAGATTAACTGATACGTCTGGAAACCTCTTAGGTACAATGCCGGCATAAGATGCATGCGAAGTGCCCACTGCATCACAACTACTACAGCTACCACAAGGGTTTGTTTAATCACTGCTCATGGACGTTAGTCGTCGGGATGGAGGTGTACCACGATGCGCCGACGTGGGTGCATCCACGTTAAACACCAATAGACATTGCGCTAACTCTTGTATCAGCATAGCTCGGCACACTAACTCATGAGTGCACTCAACTCACACTCACTCACACTCATTTGAATGTGGTGAGTTGAGTATGAGTGAGTACTCATGCGTGTGAGTGGACGTGAGTGTGAACGTGAGTGAGAACTCATGAGTGTGAGTGGTCGTGAGTGTGAACGTGAGTGAGTACTCATGAGTGTGAGTGGTCGTGAGTGTGAACTTGAGTGAGTGCGAAGGCCGAAAAAATTGTGGTGAGTGAGTTTGAGTGAGTACTCCCTTAAAGTGCCGACCTATGGAGCTCGGCACACTCACTCATGAGTGCACTCAACTCACACTCCCTCACCCTCACCCTCATTTGAATGTGGTGAGTTGAGTATGAGTGAGTACTCATGAGTGTGAGTGGACGTGAGTGTGAACGTGAGTGAGTACTCATGAGTGTGAGTGGTCGTGAGTGTGAACGTGAGTGAGTACTCATGAGTGTGAGTGGTCGTGAGTGTGAACTTTAGTGAGTGCGAAGGCTGAAAAATTTGTGGTGAGTGAGTTTGAGTGAGTACTCCCTTAAAGTGCCGACCTGTGGAGCTCGGCACACTCACTCATGAGTGCACTCAACTCACACTCCCTCACCCTCATTTGAATGTGGTGAGTTGAGTATGAGTGAGTACTCATGAGTGTGAGTGGACGTGAGTGTGAACGTGAGTGAGTACTCATGAGTGTGAGTAGAGGTGAGTGTGAACGTGCGTGAGTACTCATGAGTGTGAGTGGACGTGAGTGTGAACGTGAGTGAGTGCGAAGGCTGAAAAAATGTGGTGAGTGAGTTTGAGTGAGTACTCCCTTAAAGTGCCGACCTATGTGTATCAGTGTACAGTAAACATTCAACTACTTGTGTAAGGACACGTTTTACTTTCGTATTATAACGATTCCTATGACGGTGGGAGCAACCATGATTTTTGCTCACAAAAACACCGATTTTTCGCTCATAACCAACGACGCCGTCGCCGGAATCGCTGCGAAACGAGCTCTTTAACGCTATCGCGTTAAAGCTATCGAAGCTTGAGGTATGCAGGTTAGCTCCGTGCGTTCCGGTGCAGTGGACGAGCAGTACACAATATACTTAAATAATGATTAAACAACTCTAGCGTTCAGAGTAAAGGAACTACAGCACAGTGTCTGGGAAGAATGGGGTCAACTGTTCATCACCTACCGTGCGCTTGCGCTGCGCACACAAAAATTTCAAGGGTTGATATACTTGTTACTGCCAAACACGTTTAGATCTTGCCATGAGTCGGCGTATGTTTGACTGAAACAACATAACTCTGAGCAGTAGAAAAATAACAATTGTGCGAGCTAGGGGCATCGTTGGGCGAAAACGAACGAACGAACCGAACCGAACCCAACCGAACCGAATCGAACCGAAAGGAACCGCACCGCACCGAACCGACCGACCGACCGATCGACCGACCGACCGATTGAACGAACGCGAACGAACGAACGAACGAACGAACGAACGCATGAGCATGCGACCGACCGACCGACCGACCGGGGAAGCATGAAAACAAACAAGCGTTACGTCAGGGTTGTGGAACGAGAGAACGGGACGTGCGTCACGTGACGAGGTGGCGAGAAGGCGCGTTGTGTTTGCGGGGCCGTCATTACTGACGTCACTACTTTGCGCGCCACGTGAATACCCCGGAGCGTTGAGGTGCAACAAGGGCTGAATGTTCTCGGAAACCCAATCGCACCATCGCGCGTGCGTGGTCTGTTTACGCTCTTCCACGTGGCGCTGCTCACCATTTGATTTAGTCCAGATATATATTTTTTCTGCTATAGCAAGCTTGTTTGCTTTTCCTTCGGTTTGGTGAATGACTAGTAATGACATACCTGACTGAAACGAACATTAAACAGAAACACGATTCCTGTTGAATTAGTTCAGTGAATATTCATAATACCGAAAGCACCGCTCTTAAAGCATTTAATATAGTAATAATGTCTGGGGTTTTACGTCCCAAAACCACGATATGATTATCAGAGACGCCGTAGTGGAGGGCTCCGGAAATTTTGACCATCTGGTGTTCTTTAACGTGCACTGACATCGCACAGTACACGGGCCTCTACCATTTCGCCTCCACCGAAGTGCGACCGCTGGCTCTTAAAGCATTGGTAAGCGAGAAAACGCGCAAAAAAAAAAAAAAAAAAAAAAGAAAAAGAAAGAAAAAAAAAGGGTCGCGACGTTGCCTCGAAGTTCTTGCAACAGCTCGCGTTATGTCACGAATGTTTACGGGGTCTGTATACGGGACCACGCAATCGTTCGTCGCTAAAAACTGTTAACATGGTGTTCCGAGGGACACAAATTTAGTCTCGACATAGCAAGTTTGAGAACGTTTATTTGAACCATGTCAGGCCGAAATACTCAACAAGACTCAATTTCGCGAAGACACACCGACGTTGCCGTGAAGTATCGGCACGAAATTCGAAGATGAAACTTTGACATCCATTTGCTCTTCCAATAATTGACCTATACTGGCGGAAATAATGACGATTGAGTTCTGAAAGAATATTTTATCGTCAAACCGATTCCGTGCTCCACTTTGGTGTCTTTTTAAAACTGCAGACGATCACGACTGCCATGCCTGCTGGGGCTTATGGCGATCAGAGAAACGCTGGAAATAGAATGTGTCTGTAACATAAAACGCGAAGGATGGAGGCCACGAAGGCAGATCGTAACGCTTTCGCTTGGAGTTTCGAACCCACCGTTTCAGCCGCAGAGATATTTTGAACCATTTCCCAGCGTTGAATTCTTTTTAGTCACATAGATTGCTTATAGCTAACCGGCCGTGGTGCTTTAGCGGTTACAGTGATAGAATGCCGAACAAAGGTCGCGGGATCGAATACCGGCCGCGGCGGTCGCATTCCCATGGACGCCAGTTCCTGCAAGCCCGTGTGCTGAGATTTAGGTGCACGTTAAAAAAACCACACGTGGTCGAAATTTCCGGGTCCCTCCATTACGGCGTCTTACAGTCGTATCGTATTTTTGAGACGTAAAATACCGACAATTATTAATTTCTTATATAAAATTTCTTCCCATTATGTGATCTTTATCAGAGCATTCCAATTAGCATTAATTCAATTTCTCACCCCTTCCCCACTGAATTTACCAGTTCTCCAGAATATGTGCGAAACTCGAAATACGCATTCGTTCAGCTTCATTCACCCAAGACTTTTCGACTCCACCATGGTGGTTATGAGCCATGTCAAACACTCATAAAAAAAAATTGGGGGACCCTTAATCTTCGCCTTTAAGAGTTGAACGCGATAGCGATATCCTGTCCCTAGTGCGTACTTCAATCACTTAGTGCATACTATGTAATGGGTAGCATGCTTTAAACCAGGAGCAATTATGCGCGGCAAATCTGGGAAATGTTTTGGAACTTGCTATGCACCCACTACGTGGTGTTAAGGGAATACGCGCAGTAAGGTGTGTGCCGTTTGTAATGGATGGCTGGCTTTAAACTATGAAATCGTTATGATAGTCACATATTCTGAAGCCCGATGGCAATGTACGCTTGTACCACGCAATATTCCTGGGATATTACATGTTATATTGCGACGCCTATATAAAAGACGCTTGCGTTTGCGAAGCATGAAAGTTATATTCACTGCACCTCCAAGCAGAGGAAGTTATTTTCACAGTATTCCCAAGCAGAGGCATGGCGGTGTGGTAGAACACCTGCTTGCCACGCAGACGACCCGGGTTCGATCCTCACTCGGACCCGAAGATTTTTATTATTTATTTTATTTGCATCTTTCTCGATTTTTCGGTCACGGACAAGATGATGATTTTTCGCTCACAACCGCCGACGCCGGAATTTCTGCGAAACGAGCTCTTTAACGCTATCGCGTTAAAACAGGTAGATATTAGCGGTGATTAGCCACCGTACCAACAGTCTTCAGTATTAAATAATATCCACTAGCTCAACAAGCTAGTGAACTCACTATCTCGATTTCACTGCCTTCACTTATTAAAAGTGTAGGATAATAATAATAATAATAATAATAATAATAATAATAATAATAATAATAATAATAATAATAATAATAATAATAATTGCAGCCTTCTCTATTACGTACATTTCCATAACGCAGTAAACTGTAATGCATTACTCCCACTAATTTTTTAGTACAGCGCACGTTTGTTTGTGCGTCCAATCAGTGGTCAGCTGTACATTAAAAAAGGATTTGCTTGTATCATGGACAACCGGAGAAGTACTCTTTAAACAATTAAAGTGAAGCCGCCAGGTGTTTACTACACGTCATAAATGCGAAAATACGCAGGTGCGCTTAGCTTGCAAGTGCTTGCCACTAAGTTAGAAGACATCGAAAAGTGGACCAAGGACATTTTAGCCAGAGCAACAAAGCATACGAAAACGATCCAGCTCACATACGACATCCCTGCCGTTGACCTTCACTTGCTCCACCTGTGGGAAGCCCGCCGAGGACTCGTCAAACGCTGGAAAAGTAACAACTGCAACCGAAAACTCAAGATCAGGATTGCAAAGATCACTAAAGAAGCAGAGGACTACGCCGAGCAACTAGGACGGCAAAACTGGCACCAAGCGTGCAATCGCCTGCAAGGAACGTTGAGCACCAAACGCACCTGGGCAGTGCTTAAAACACTCCTCGCACACAAGGAACACAGGGGAGCCACTAGACAGAATGTCCAGCGCCTTATATATAATTACCAGGGGACAGAAGATGAAATCATAAATGAAGCCAAGGAGAAGTTTCTAGGAACAGACCGCAACAGAACAGTGCACCGAAAATTCAATTCATACACCGGTCGCCCGAATCATGAACTAGACCGCCCTTTCACTGCAGCGGAAATGTGCGTGGCCTTGAGCAACCTTACTCGCAACACTGCTCCAGGCAAGGACCAAATCAACAACAAAATTCTTCGTAACCTTGACGGCCAAACGCTTGATTCGCTTCTCGACTATATCAATACATGTTGGGAAGAAGGGAGAGTTCCACCGGAGTGGAAACACGCTGAAGTAACTATGATACCTAAACCCAACAAGCCCTTGGCCATTCAGAATCTTCGCCCCATATCTCTGACTTCGTGTGCCGGAAAACTCTATGAGCATATGGTTCTGAATCGCCTCACCCCGTACCTTGAAGAAAATGGGTACATTGCAGACACCATGTTTGGTTTCAGGTCCAGTCTTTCTGCACAAGACGTCCTTCTACAACTTAAAGAAGAAGTAATTGACCAATTAGACACTTGCAGCAAGCGTGCCATCCTCGCCCTTGATGTAAAAGGGGCTTTTGACAATGTCTCCCATGACAGCATCCTTCACCATCTAAATCTTTACAACTGCGGGGAGAAACTATATCAGTATGTTCGAAATTTCCTCACCGACAGGACTGCAACGGTAGGACTAGGAAATCTTCGCTCAGAAAAATTCATGCTGCCGTCAAAAGGGACACCACAAGGCTCTGTTATATCACCAATGCTCTTCAACTTAGCCATGAGCTCGCTGCCTAACCTACTAAAACGAATAAAAGGCATCAAGCACGCACTGTATGCGGATGACCTCACGATCTGGACCACAGGGGGATCTACCGGAACCCAACAGGATCAGCTGCAAGAAGCGGTGCAAATCACTGAACAATACCTTGCAACATGTGGTCTCTCGTGCGCACCAGAAAAATCAGAACTCCTGATTTTACGGAAACGGACGCGAGGCCGCCCGCCGCGGGAAATACCGGATCCTGAAGTGACGCTTGGGGGAATCAGTATTCCCAAAGTCTCAACACTACGCATCTTGGGCCTTCTCATTGAAAAAGATGGAACCGGTGGAGCAGAGCTAGAAAGGCTACAAAGAACAGTTCAGCAAATAACGCATCTTATTAAGCGAGTTGCAAGCAAACGCCATGGACTGAAAGAGGAGGACTGCATAACTATGATTCAAGCGATACTCACAAGCACCATAACCTACGGGACCCCATACGTGGACATGAAGAACGGCCAGCGTAACACGGTGAACGTTTTCATCCGCAAAGCCTACAAAATTGCCATAGGACTTTCACCCACCACATCCACGACACAGCTCCTCAAGATGGGGGGTTCATAATACCTGGGAAGAGTTAATTGAAGCCCAAAAGGTGAACCAACTAGAAAGATTGAAACTTGCAAAAACGGGACAAGCACTTTTAAGGAATCTTGGCTATGCAGTCGAAAAAGAAGCCCACCTGCCCCAGCCTATTCCCCATGAAATCAAGGATAAAATATATGTTTGTCAAATACCAAGGAACATGCACCCGGAACATGACAAAGGAAGAAGACAGGCACGAGTACAATTGTTACAGCAGAGGCTCGCGAGCTATAGCAACAGTGAGAGCATACGTTACGCAGATGCCGCTAAATACCCAGGGGGAAACAAATATGTAGCCTGCGTGGTTGATGAAGAGGGTAGAGAGCTCACTGCCGCTTCGACATATGCCAATGATGCAACCACCGCAGAGGAACTGGGCATTGTGTTAGTCATCAGTACGAGTTCTTCGTCAATTACGATTGTGACGGACTCACAAGAAGCGTGTCGAAGATTTCAAAAGGGATCAATTGGCAAATCAGCCCTTGAAATCCTCCTAAAGTGCGACTTCGAAGACGCAAGTATCCTCTGGACACCGGGGCACGAATCCCTAGCGGGGAACCAAGCGGCGCATGCCGCAGCCCGAGAGCATACCCACCGGGCTATTCCGCAGGGATACTCGGACTCCGGAAACGTAGAGGAGCCAATACCGAAAAAAATACTCCGACATACTCGCGCACTACCGGAAGCAACGACGCTACTATCCACCTGCTCATAAAAGGCTGAGTAGAGAACACGCGGTGACCTGGAGAAGACTACAGGCGGGCACATATCCGCACGGTACACTACTACACAGAATGTACCCCGGCAACTACAGTAGGAATTGCCAATACTGCCCGGACTCTGCCAACACCCTGTACCACATGGTATGGGGCTGTCGAAACAACCCGAGTATCCCACCCACGGATGAACAGAGCGGACAAGGAAATCCCGAAGACCAGTGGGAGGCGTTGTTGACGTCTGTAAACCCTGAGGACCAGCTGCGGCTGGTGGAAAGGGCTCGGGCGTCGGCGGCTAGCCATGGCTACCTGGAATGAGGAAGTCACCCACCTATGGGCGAAGAGAACACGCGCCTGGTCGCATAATAAAGTTTATTTCTCTCTCTCTTCCTCCACGACTCCAAATTGAAGCGCGCTTGACGTGATGCCCCTCGGATGCGTGGGGAAAACCGGAGGTCGGCGTACCCCACCTTTATTTATTTACTTATTTATCAGATGCGAAGCATCTTATGAACGAGACCTGTCCATCGCACCATTGTCCACCGTAGCCACGCTAGTGCGATGACGATGACGCTGCCATCACGGCAAAGCACATGCAAGGTACCCATTATACGCCATGACTATGACGCTGATGACGATGAAGAATACGCGCGTTCCAGACCACACATTCTCTTTCTTCCATGGATGAAAACGATCGTGAACGTGCTCTCGCCCGCGAAAGGCAAAACGGCAACGCCGACAACAAGCTGCTACCCCGAAGTTGAGGACGCGGGAAGCGGCGGCTCAACGGCAAAAAAACACATCGTATATACTTACACACGCGTTGTCACTCATTTACGTGCTCGAGTGGGGAATGTCACGGGTTATTTACGGTAAGAACGATCCCCAGTGCTTCGTCCACTCGTCATGATTCACTTCGTGGAAATGCGATTTTTTTTTGTCGGCAGTTGTGAGATTGCGTTGCTCCTCAGTTAGTAAATTAGACTTGGCCGAACACACACGCACACACAGAGAGAAACGTACGCACGCACACACACACAGAGAGAGAGAGTAGCAGGGCCAAACACGGACAGGCTGACAGACAACACAACACATACAGACGGGCACACACACATACAAGCAAACAAATACATGGAGGGACAAACACAAACATAGAAGTACACACGGACAGACAGACAAGCAAACACACACAACCACACATACATGAAAACAAACACACACCGACACACACGCCAACACAGACAAACGCACAGACGCGCGATCACGCACTCACTAACGCAGAGACGAATTTCGTGTCGAAACCTGATCTGCACGGTAAATGCGACATCAAAGATTTAAAATGGGGCATATTTCAAAGCTTTCCCTCCGGTGTTATTGTCGTTTTAACTCGGCAAGGCTTGCAGAAATTAGCCTTGCATTTTGAGTTATTTGGTTCCTTTAGCAAGGCATGCTGTCAAGTTTTTTTTAAATGCGAAGCATTTCTTTCCGTGCTGTAAGCACTTTTGCGTTTCTATCTGCGTATCTATCTATCTATCTATCTAGCCGCCTACGTCTGGGCGCTCTCGTGCTCGCCTCCTTAACTTGGGGTGGACCAAAATTTGTAGGGGAGGATAAGAGGTATTGACGAATATGTCTGGCTGGTCATGACATTAATAACGTGAAAATCCTGTCGCGTACGTCGTGAAACCCTTTCCTGCGGACACGTGTGGCACATACCCGTACACCACGGGCCGCGGTATGCGGGTATGAGCCACAGGCGTTTGACAATTTATATCTACCCAGGAACGGCGAGGACAGACATTAGTAACTTAAATGCGAGAGCGTTAAGAAAAACTGCCGTCGGCAGCGCTGACCCGACGAATGCAAATAATAAATATTAGGGTCACAGCAGGAATCGAACCCAAGCAATCTGCGTGGCAAGAAAGTATTCTACCACAGAGCCAGGCCAGATCTTGGAACTGCTTTGGAAAAAGACCCTACCCTATGCAGGCGTAATGTTGGTGAAATTTCAACTGTGGTTGCATTGCTGGCTATGTAACTTTATAAACATTGCATATGTACTCCTATGAGACAGGCGTCATGTCGGGTTAACGTCAATAGTATACTTAAGTGCTATCCACTGTAGTTGGTCCACAAAGCATTATCCAGGGCTACGATCCTCGCAAGCACAAGTGCTACATTTCAGCTTACCGCTTCTGGTGTTGGTAACACCCATGTTTCTGTTGGCATCGTTACGTAACTGTAAACAACTGGCTATATGAAAGATATGCCACTTTTCAACATATGTCTACGCGTACAACATTTGTAATAATAATATCTGGGGTTTTACGTCCCAAAACCACGACATGATTATCAGAGACGCCGTAGTGGAGGACTCCGGAAATTTCGACCATCTCTTGTTCTTTAACGTGCACTGACATCGCACAGTACACGGGCCTCTAGTACAACATTCCCACATATCTTTAACGTCATTTCGTGACCTATCGCTCAATAAAAAAATTACAACCAGTCACCTTGGCTCCGTATGCTTCGCATAACACCGAGTCCCATGGTACTTCGGATCTGCCAATTTTTTTTTTTTATGTATTAACAAATATGTTTTCTGTGCTTGGCATATCGTGATTATTTCAAAAATGACACTCGCACGTATACGACGTCCACATTTGGTGTTTGTATTGTAATTGTACATGACAATGAATGCCAATGCGTATTGATCACTTCGCGGTTTGGTTCGGTTTGGTGTTTTTCGACTTGTACCTATTTTTGTATACTAACGGCGGTATTCCTTTTTTTTTTTTTTTCGTGGAATATGTGTACTCATTTACTGAAAAATCGGTATAGTTGAAAACTTATCAGTGTGTGTGTTCAGTATAGCCGGCGTGAAATTATTGCACAAAGAACCACTACATATATAGGAAATTCCATGCGCACGCTTCCCGCAGGTTGAAGTAAATCAGAGGTCTCAAAAACGTTGCTCGCGGACGTTTCGCCAGCGGACCGCGGGCCACACGTGACTGTATTCGTCCCTTATTTTTTTTTTTTATTTAGTACGTTCATGAGCGTTCAACTTTACTCAATGGTACTCGCATTTTTTTCTCGCCTATTGCGATGAATAACGCTTTGTTCTGGCAAGCTAAACAGTCGTGTCTAATCAACATGTGTTACAACATAGCCGTTGGGCAAGAACTCTGAATTGTAGAACCGGCGTGCAGTGTTCAGCCATCGTGGAGATCGGCATCGATGTGTTTTCACGAAACCTGACTTCACATCCACTTCACAAATAGGAAAGGCCTATCGAATGGCAACGTTAGCTGAGATTTCGTTTAGACCCCTAAAGGACCACTATAAAGTTTATCCATCCATCCATCCATCCATCTCTCCACCCCCCCGCACCTATCCCCGCCGCTTCAACCTTCGTCGTTCTCCAGGCCCTTGCAGAAGAAGAAGGAGCAACTTTATTAAAAAAAAAAAAAAGTCCGGCGAGTTTTTTCGGGTATTTGGGCGGGTATCCCCGCCTTGGTGTCGGCCACGAGCCCTTGAGCTCTGGCGGCTGCCTCGGCCCGCTGGACGGCCCACAGTTGGTCCTCGAGGGCATAGCTGAGTAGTGCAGTCTCCTAGCACGTTCGGTTCGAGGCTGCATTGCATCCCCGTCTGGAGCCCCACCTCTGTCACACTCCCATAACATATGTCCCAGGGTTGCCCTGGCGTTGCAAAACTTGCACCAGCATTTTTGTTTTTTTTGTTTTTTTACTGCGGCCCGCTGACTGAGGGGAGTTCGAGACTCCTGAAGACACCCACCAGGGTGGTCTAGTGTTTATGGCGCTCGACTGCCGACACGAAGGTCGCGGGATCGAATCCCGGCCGCGGCAGCCGCATTTTCGACGGAGGCGAAAATGCTTGAGGCCCGTGTACCTATAGGTTTAGGTGCACGTTAAAGAACCCCAGGTGGTCGAAATTTCCGAAAGCCCTCCACCCACGGCGTCCCTCATAATCGTATCGTGGCTTTTGGGACGTTAAACCCGAACAATTATTACGAGACCCCTGAAGTATACTCAAACCTCCACGTGAACGTGTTTTTAACGGCACGTCATCCACATAAGCCTCCGTATAACCACATTTTCGGTAGGTAACACTCAAAGGGCCCCTAAACCACCTCGACAAATACGAGGAACGAGCGCGTTAAGGCCTGACCACACGTACGCGTTGCAGCGCGTCAGCGCGTGGCTTGCTGGCGTGGCGTCGCGCCCTCTCCCTATGGAGAGAGAGGGCGCGTGGCTACGCGAAGCAGCGCACCCTCTCTCTAAATAGGGAGAGGGCGCGACGCCGCGTCAAAAAGCCACGCGTTGACACGCTGCAGCGCGTACGTGTGGTCAGGCGTTTATTCTCTCCCCATGTTTCCCGGCTTTGCGGCACACTTCGTGACGCCAGCAGTTTGTTCACGTGACGTCAGGATGGAATAAGCTCTCGATTGGTCGATATACGAGGGATATCTGTTGCGAATTGTCGCCTACCCTGCTTTGCAACGGCTAGTTTTGTCCCCCAGAATCTAAAAAGAACGTAAAAGAAAAAAAAAAGGGGGGGGGGGAGGCAGTCGCATACCCGGTCTGCCTTGTCTCGCATGAGTATCGTGCGCGATAAACTGATTTCACTTCGTATTTTTGCGTTTGTGACTGCGCAAGCGGAGATAGCAGCGTGTAGTCGAAAAGCGCGAAATCCTGACCGGCTCAACGCTTAGAGCTGTCATTCCACGTGTTTTATATGAAGAAATAAGTGGCGAGGAGGAGATTGAGTTTGTGGGAAGTGTAGTGAAGTCAAGAAAAAAAAATCTGTCTCGCGTTTAGAACTCGGTGTGGTTTAGGGGCCCCTTAACGCGAATTCTTTCACGTCTTCGATCAGCAGACCGTGTTTACGACGAGAAAACCGATCGCCGTTCTTTCCTCCGTTCCTCGCCAACGCTCTGGAAGGCAGCGACGCGATCACGCTCTTTCCGTCCTCACAGTTCGAGGTAACCTGTACGCCGTCCGAGTGAAAGAGAAAGAAAACAGGCTGAAGCGTCTGCGCAGGAAAAGAAGAGCCGCGTCGCGCGAAAGTGAAGACCTCGCGTCCGGGGTCTAGTTCCAGGAAAGAAAGAAAGGGAACCGAACCACGCCACGCCTGTTACGTCTACTGTAGCTTAACGCCTGCGTTCTTTCCCGTTGAACGTGGATGACGTAGGCGGCGGCGACGGCGGCTCGCACGTGGAAGCCCGAGGTGTATACCGGCTCTCGCTCGGTCGCTCGCCGCAGGGGCTCGTCTCTGACGTCATTGACGCCGTGTAGCTGCGGAAAGGGCGCACAGCTGCTACCGCTGTCGTCGTCGACGTCGAAGCGAGAGCGACCCCGACCTTGCGTGTGTCGTTCGTGTACGTTCGCGTCGAGAGAACAGTGTGTGTGTGTGCGCGCACGCGGCGGTCGGTGAAGTACGTTGCTTTGTTCTTATATTGTGTCATCCGGGCTTGCTGCTACTGCTGCCGCTACTGCACCGCAGAAAGCTCGCTCGCCGGCTGTCGTGCTTGTTAGTACAGCGACCCTGGGACACGTAAGTCACATTTCTCTCCGCGCGTTAATTAGCACGGTAATTCCCTTCCGGCACGTTGTAAGCGGTGTTGGGTCGGCGCGAAGTCCCTTTAACGGCGGAGCTTTTCAAGCTCGGAGTAAAACCGGTGTCGTAGACGGAAAACTCGGTGGGTATGCGCCACGGAATGTGGGTATGTGTCAAGCAGCTCTTAGCACGGCCGGACTGGAGGAGCGGCACGCGCACACTCGTGTCGCTCTTCCAGTCCGGCCGTGCTCTTAGCATAGTATAGCCATGCGTAGTGTAGTATAGCAAGGGGGGTGGGAAAAGGAGGGGGCGGGTGAGGAGGAGCTGGGAGGGTAAACCATTGCATAACCATGCATAGGCGTGCGCAGGGTTCCCTTCAAGGGGGGGCGAAGGTTCGTCGCAGCGCCCCCCCCCCCCCCCGCCCTGCCTATTATGTCAATGCATGGGGCTGACTTTGCCCCCCCCCCCCCCTGAGTCGCAGCGCCTCCCCTCCCTATTATGTCAATGTATGGGACTGAATTTGCGCCCCCCCTCCTAGGTGACTAGGGGGGGCGGCCCGCCCCCTCTGCCTCCCTCGTGCGCACACCTATGTAACCATGTACATAACCAGGGGAGGGAAACAGAAGTGAGGGTGAGGGGGAAAGGATAAGGAAAGAAAGAAGAAGAAGAATGAAATTGCGTTCGCCAGGTGGTGGTGCTTGCTTTCCAGCTTCGCTGTTTACTCCCCTTCCTTGATGGACGGGAGATAAAGAGAGAGAAGAGTCTGTTATCTAATATCGTGCTATGTTTGTCAGTATCGTATTGCCCAGCTGAATTTGGCTGTATCGAATGTTAACAAGGCTACAACCGCGGAATGAAAGGGTAACGAAAAGATTGGGAAAGGAAGGACGGGTTCGGGGTACTACAGGTTAAACATAACGTGAGTTAAGAGGACTCCAGTGCGAGCCAGTTGGTTCACGACCTTGAGCAATGTATTTTTTTTTTCTCAGCGCGAAACAGGCGAGGCCGAAAGACCAAGAAACACACACTGTTCAGCACACACCGCATGCTTGTGTCTCAATGTTTCATGGTCTTCCGTCTTCGTCTGTGTCCTGATGAAAAAATTTGCTCGAGCGAAGAGACTTTACAAAAAAGAGTGCTCGACAAAACGTACGCGAGCAACTTGTGCGTGGACTTCGTAAAAGAGGCCGCGAATTATAATTTCGACCAGATGCGGTTCTACATCGTGTGCACACTGTAAGTACAAGTATCGAAGTACCGCATACACGGGCAGAGGTTAACTTGGGGGGCAAGTGCGCGCGCACGACAGCGCGCATAGTTTCACCGCAGCCTATTCTTGCGGTTCTTGCGAGCGCCTAGTCCTACCCATGCCCCGCAACTTATGCCTCTGCGATCGATCGATCAATCAATCAGTCAATCAATCAATCAATCAATCAATCAATCAATCAATCAATCAATCAATCAATCAATCAATCAATCAACGTTAAATCGACGCAGAACTATAGCTAAGTGAACAGTATAAAAGTGCGTGTTTTAAATACCGTTAAAGCAAACGGACGCCTACGTGTCCACAACACCTAGTTACGTGTACGCTATTTGCAAGAGCCTCCCTGAAAGGTCATTTCTGAAGTACTTCGAACCGCGTGGCCTACACCCTTAACCGAGGAGGCATATTACACTCGTCAGCAACATCTTTTGCGGGGAAAATGGCGAAGCCGAACTGCCCTCAAAGAAGGTCGACTGACGCTACACCCACAGGGCGGACATCTGTCAGCCATTGCAAATGTTCCCGTTGCGGTCCCCCATCCGATCGGCTTCTCATTCAACGTACAATTGTTCGTCTTCCGAAAGCGCTCACTATATAATGAAAAAAAAAAAAGAGTATAAGCAATAAAGTCACAATTGGATGTATAAAGATTGGGCTTTCAGGATCAACGACCCACGGTGACACTTCAAAAAAGTCACACGGCCCCTAATGCATTTGCCGAAGACGACTGGAAGGCGAAAGTCATGCTCTTCTTTTTTTCCATCAATCAAATCTGTTGACCCCTCCCCCCCCTCTCCTTCATGAAGCTTTCTTCACGCGGTACTGCACTTCCTACACGAGTGGACTACTCTTAACCAAGCGATGACGTCCCTTGGGCGGTTTGTGACGTCACGAGTAAAGCCGCCACGTCATCATCTGCGACGTATTTTGTACCATTACTACTGATGCCGACGCCTTGGACGATCATTTGCCGCGCTTAATGACGCATGTGAGACTTCCGCCGTGATAATTTCGACGTTTATGGACCAATATACGGGTCGCTTGCTCAAATTGATGAAGAGCGCAAAGGGGTCGATTATTTATGGCCTATCTATAGGCGCCGCACGGCACGTGGATCATCTCCGGTAGATGACCACTAGTACGTTGAATCGCTTGTTTTTTGCAGATTGAAAATATAAAGATTAAGTGCATAAAGAATTAAAAATTCGTTCTGTCACGAAACTCGAACCCGAGAAAAGCTTTGCTCCCCAGTTGGAATACCAGAACAGGACGAATTTTCCGTCAACTATGAAGCGTTCTTTTTGGAAAAATCCGCATAAATTTCCTTAGTAGATTCTCGCTACAAACTTAAGAATGAGAACTTATAAAAAGTTGATTAGCACAATTTGCTTAAGTTCTCCGTTGCGTATCTTGATTTCTTGCGCATGCGCTGTCCGTTTTTCAGAGTAGTACAACTCAACATGTACATTTGCGCTACATTCCAAAGGCGCTTTTTTCCCTGAAATTTTTTTTTCTATTTCCAACACTTGCTTTTCATTTCAGCTATACCGTTTTGTCGGTCAAACTCCTTTTCACCGTTTCTATTTGGCTTTTGCGAGAGCACATGGCAGCGTTCTGAAATGTTCTATATATATTACATTTCCATTACTGATTACTGTTGTGTTTTTTGTTGTTACTGTGGCATTTATCTCATTCCGTGCAGTGCTTATAACGAAGTTGGCAGTAATGAAATCGCAGAAATTAAATTACTTCTTGCTGTAATGACTTTTGCGGCCTGGTAAAAATGGTGACGTATTGAATCACTAGCGAGTAATTTAAAGAACATTACTTACTACATTCCCAATTTTGACTAAAATATATATTATGTCCGCTTTTCTTAAGGCACAGATAAATTGACCAAGAAAATAAAAAAAAAGCAATAAAGGAAAGTCAATCTGAGTGCTAGACATCAAGCATAGAAGTGAGGCAGGCGATGCAACAAACATCCGGGATTTCAATGTACAGTGCCGTCCACTGTTAGGATGAACGCGCGAGCGCGTGGCCGCGCTCCGCAGAGCGCCGTTGCCGCCTGCGCGGTCGCGCATCGAAGCAAACCTGCGCAGGCGCGGCAGTGCCTGCGGGCGTGGCTTCGTGTCGTCTGCTACATTGCTCGCGCTCTTGGGCGCGCCGAGCTTGCATTGCCGTGAAACAAACTTCGCTGACAGTGGCGTGTGTTTGCTGCAGCGAATGCAAACTTTTGTTTTAGTGTAGAAACTTGAAGACGTGCGAGACGCCAAGTGAACTTCACTTTATCGGCTCAAATAAAATTATCCCTTCGATATACAGGCACATATGTTGCTTTTAACAGTGAAGCTCTTCTTAGTCGAGCTTTTAATGTCCGGGTTGTGGTAGCGCTGATCACGTGGCCTCGTATTGTGGCGAGAGTGAGCCTCGTGTGGGATTAGTCATTCTTAGTATAGGGGGGAAGAAAGAGGAGGGAGAGTGCTCGATAACTGTCTCTGTATTGGACACCTCAACCGAAACACTCGTCGGGGGTGGGGAATGAAGGAGGTAGGAAGAGAGATGAGGATAAGGAAAAAGGTAGTGATTCGAGCGGAGGAGGTAGGTATGGGAGGGTTGCGTGTGCTGCGAGAGGCGAGGGAGGAGGATGTCGAGGAGTGAACCTTCGAGAAACGTGCCAAGATAGGGTGACGGTGAGGCACAGTGGAGTGTAAAACAGCGTGCCGGTGTTATAAGTGTTCAGGAGTTTGCGCCTTCAAGATGGCGAACATTTCTCACTGTCCCTATGAAGAAGCCACATGACGTGAGCGTCAGCGCGAGTTGACGCGAGAAGGGGCATGTCGTAGCCGAGCCAACCAAGTTCGCGCAAGAGAGGACGGCGCTAAGCGCCAACGAACGGAAGACATAAAAAATATAGAACTATGATATAGCCTGATGAAGTACGGGCATAAGCTGCTGTTTTGACAGTGTTCGCGTTGTGGAGCTGGCTGGATTGTTTTTTTTTCTGAGCTGCCTAAGGTTACGACTACTCACGGCTTGTTCTCATATTTTCAAGCTATCCGACCCTGTAATAAAAATTAATCGATTTTCATGTTTATCTTGAGGCGAGGGGAGAAAGGGAGTGAAGTGGCACCCAAAACATCGATGACGCCGAATAGTATTTTCTGCAAAATGAAAGAATGGAAAGAAACGGGTGTAATTTCACGTTCTTTTGAATTGGTGCCTGAGCAAAACGAGGGCTTCTATTACGTTTACGCTATCGCCGTGGGCGTAATGGATGCTCCTAGTCGCACTTCTGCAGGGATATCGGCTACCGAAATTCTTACAGTCGTATTACAATGTGATCACGCCCACAGTTGTAATAATTGTGGGGGGTTTCACGTCGCTAAAGCAATATATGATTCTGACCGACGTAGTAATGGAAGGCTCGAGAAAGTTTGACCATCTGGTGTTATTGAAAAGGCACCTGAACCTAAGTACCAGGCATTTAGCATTTCGCTTTCATCGAAAGGCGACCACCACGGCCATGCATGATTCGATCCCACCACTGCTCGAGCTTGACCAGCTCTAGATTAAACATGTGTGCCCTCAATTGTGTTAGTAGAGTGCATAGCAGGCCATGCCACCGCGACACTGTCATCCGAAACCACCGACTAAAATTGTTTTTGTACAGTTGTTTGTTCACATGCTATAGCGGCGATAAAAACGCGATTGCAGTTGAAGCTCAGTTCTTTGGGGCGAATGTGTGAATATTTGGGGTGTGTGTGTGATCAGGCGATGTCACGCATTCCTGATGAAGAAAGAAGGTGTAATGTTGAGCTAAGCCTTCGAGAATATTCACAGAGGGCAATTTTGAGAATCACGAATAGGCCGTTGAAAAGTGAACAGAATCGTTCACGCCTATAGGACCAAGCGCAGAATCAAGGATGCTCCCCGGAACGGCCGTGCGAAGGTGACTACGGAAGATGACGACATATCAATAATATCGGGGGCGAATGACTTTCCTGCATCATCTATGAGAGAACTAAAGCAAATCGCGGGGTTGTCGGCTGCATCGGACACCACTGTAAAACGTCGTCTACATTCAACGGATATCAGTGTATATAACTAGACATTAGTGTCTATAAAACACGTAAATAGAGTTTCTATTTCAATGAATTACACGCTTGGCGGTTTCATTCTAATTCTTGATCTCTACAATTCAAAGTAAATAGTCCAACTGTTTTATATGTATACTATCGGAAGACACAAATCACGCCGTTGCACGCCTGCGTTCAAGACCGCTAAAGAACGGCCAAAGAACACCCCTTAAAACGTTCCCTGTAAAAATGCCCGCAAAATTTCCATACTCACTATACTAAGTAAATATTTGTGCTAACAGTGTCTTGTGAATTATTCTGAAGAAAAGTAATTTGCAGTCACTTACGCGAAAATAACTTTTGTTATTACCCTCAGTTCATAGCAACGCAACTGATATTTTTTTTTAAAGTACTTCAGTTATGAAGTGCACTTCGCTAGCGTTCTTAATCGGCCGGTCTCCAAGCTGCCACACTAAAATAAAATATTCTATTCGCTGCAGCAAACACACGCCACTGTCAGCGAAGTTTGTTTCACGGCAATGCAAGCTCGGCGCGCCCAAGAGCGCGAGCATTGTAGCAGACGACACGAAGCCACGCCCGCAGGCACTGCCGCGCCTGCGCAGGTTTGCTTCGATGCGCGGCCGCGCTGGCGGCAGCGGCGCTCTGCGGAGAGCGGCCACGCGCTCGCGCGTTCACCCTAACAGTGGACGGCACTGTACAGTGAAACCTCGGTGATACGATCACGCCTCGTACGAATTTCGGGGTGATACGAATTTTTTATTGCGATAGTAGTTATATGGACACTCTCGGCTGCTTTTCGCAGTCATGCTCCGTATATATATATATGTATATATATATATATATATATATATATATATATATATATATATATACACACACATAAGCCACGAAGAAAGTGAGATGGCGCAAAGTGCGCGCTCGGCGCCCCACTCGTTGCGATGCGTTGGCTCCCCTTGCACTTTGGCCTGCAGGGCGTAGTCGCCTTTGGCCGGGCGCGCGCGCGCTTATCTTGGGGTGGGGGGAATGGGGGCAGCTTTACGTCGTGTGCTTTCGTCGGAAAGATTGCGTTTAGGTTACAGAGCGCACAAAGGTCACTTCGCTCGCTGCAGAGGCCCCGTTTCCGAAAGAAGCGTGCTGTCCAAACACACTGAAGTAACAACTGTGACACTTGTTAGTTCGCGCTCGTCCTGTATATAGCTGTGCGTATGTTTCGTGCGTCATTTGCGCTTGAGCAGTGCGCTCCAAGTTTCGATCTGCTTGCCGCTCTTCACGTGAAATGCCAATTTGTTGCTATCGCATTCATTGCTTCGCCCTTGCGGCGAAACTGTGAATTTTCTGTTGTCCCGGCCAAGGCCCATTAGCTTGCAATGTAATCCAGTACGGTTGTGTCGAACCAATTTTCACTCCGCGGCGTTTAATACGATCGTACGCTAGCGCACAGGTACGAGGGGGTGATGCCCGCCTTGTCGCGAATGACGCGGCAATCACGCGCGGGCGCGGGAATGGGCGGTGCGCGACCATCAGCGGGGCGTCGTTGCCTCCGAGATTGAGCGCGTGAATCTTATACCCCTGTCACACTGGAGGTGTTAAGATCATTAGGTTCAAATGTCATTCGGTGCAACGAATGCCATTCGATCCGTGGTGGTGCTACACAGGAAAAATTTACACCATCTCCCGTTAAAGGGAACCATGTGTGGATGCGAAGCAGCGGGGAGATAATTAGCTTGGGCGGGAGGAACGTCGCCGCTCTCGTTTCGCGGCAGCGGCCCGGGCGCTCATCGCGGCGCTGCACAGGAGAGAGAATGAGGCGCGCGCGCTCCGTCATTTTCATACCGCGGAACTACCGTGGCGCCCCCCAGCGGAGTATGCAGCTGTCGCACCACCTGTCGTGCGCGCCGCTCCGTAGAGGATTCCTAGAGGAGAGGACGGAGGGGACCGTAGGAGAGGAGAGAGAGGGGGAAGGGGACGCGCATGCGCTGTAGTGATGTGGGAAGCGGGACGCGGGAAGGAGGGACGGACCACACATTCTCTTTCTGCCATCACGGCACAGCACATGGAATGTACCCACTATACGTCATAACGATGACGCTGATGACGATGAAGAACACGCGCGTTCCAGACCACACATTCTCTTTCTGCCATGGATGAAAACGATCGTGAAGGCGCTCTCGCCCGCGAAAGGAAAAACGGCAACGCCGGCAACAAGCTGCTACCCCGGCGTTGAGGACGCGGGAAGCGGTGGCTCAACGGCAAAAACACATTGAATATACTGTACACACGCGTTGTCACTCATTTACATGCGCGAGTGGGCAATGTCACGGGTGATTTACGGTAAGAACGATCGCCAGTGCTTCGCCCACTCGTCATGATTCATTTCGTGGAAATGCGAATTTTTTTTTAAGATTTGCGGGGAGTCGCTTCGCTAAGTAAACACGCATAGAAATTTTATATTGCAGAATATTATGGCTACCATAAGCCAAGACGAGGCTTAGTCACCGCCGATAGAATGAGCACAAGCAACACGGCTGACATGGCAGAGTCGCTGAACAACGACGCTAAGTTGCAGCAAGTAATGCATTTAGTTGCTTTGTTCTTGGCGTTGCGAGAAGTGCGCATAAGCCAGAAGAAGAGACTTGATCGTGAGATAAAAGACTCAAGGCGCAGCCTGTCGAGTCTGCACGTAAAACAAAGGCGGAGTGCGATGCGCGGCGTGACGGGAAAAAAAAAAAAAAAGCCACGGGAAAAGAAACTGGTTGCGTCTATTGAGGTTTTCTATAACGCGAAGGTTATAGTTTACGGTTACAAAACCCCAGAACGTTCCGCGTGTCTTCGCCTTAAAACGCGGTCTCGCACGCGTCCATGCGGGAAAACAGCTTGCAACGGAACCGCCATAGCCTTATTTATGAGAGCAAACGTCTCCGCCTGGGTTCATTGTACTCGTGTAGCTGATGCCATCGCTGCAGATGCACACATACACGTGCATAGAGGCGTCTGCTTGTTTACATTAGGGACGACAGCGCGGGAGGCCCGACGCCACTGAGGTGGAGGGGGGAATGAACTTTATTAATAATAAAAAGTCACAGTTTCGCCACAAGGCGAAGCAATGAATGCGATAGCAACAAATTGGAATGTCAAGCGACGAATGGCAAGCAGGTCGAAACGTGCAGCGCGCTGCTCGCGCACACATGACGCACGAAAACAACACGCACAGGACGAGAGCGAACTAAAAACATTCACAGCTCGACACTTAACGCGCTGCTCAAACAAAAACGATGCACGAAACGTATTCACAGGTACAGACGAGTGCGAACTAACAAGTGCCACAGTTGTTACTTCGCTGTGTTTGAAAAGCGTGCTCTTTTCGCAAACGGGGGGGACTGCAGCGGACTGCAGCCTCGCAACGTATACGCGCACACCTGCAAACTCTCCGATTTGCACGGGCGACTCCCGAATTTTGAGCAAACCTCCCGATTGTGCGGGCACGGCTGTGAATCTCCCGAAAAGCACCCCCAACACCACCGCGATAAGAAAATAAAAGCAACAAAGGACCGCGGTTGCGGAAAAGCGTAGTATTATTAGGAAGGGGCTACTAGCAGTCACGGGTCACAACACATCTGGTTCATTAAATACACACGCGCGCATGCGCCGTATATTTACGAGCACAAGTAGGATCGTTGACGCCTAAAAACATTACTGCCAATCATTCAGAGCTGTTCATGACGTCGCTGTGGCCCTGAGAAATAATAAATCAAAACATGTGCCAACTTTCTTATGCCGCATGCTAATTTTTCATGTTTTCTGGGGATACGAAATTTCAGATGATATGGAATATTTTTTGCGACCCCGCGTGATTCGTATCACCGAGGTTTTACTGTATATGTGCTGTGAATAAAGTGTATACATGTGTTGGTGCACGAGCTTACAAACCTTTTGTTAAAGGAATTTAAAAGTAATGCGATTGCTTTTCAAAAGTAATAATTAAGTAATGTAACTACTCTAGGCCAGTTTCAATTCGTAACGTAGTTGAAATGTAATTAGTATGAATTAAATTACTTTTTGTTAGTAATCTTCCCATCTCTGGTTTAACACAAGCACTCGCCCTATTCCACATTTCTTCTACCCATTGTTAGTACTTAGTTTGGCTTTAAAGGAGTACTGACACGATTTTGAGGCACCCCAAAAGGGACATCTTCCGTTTCCATGGTGTCCACAGTCATCGCTCTCCACACACCGGAGCCAGACAACACGTACAAAATATTTTACTTTGATTTTAAAATTCGTCGCCCAGCATCTGCAAGCCAGCCCCACCGCAATAGACATTATCACGACAAGTCAACACATTTCACTGGTTTGCGAAATTTGCGTCCTGCACGCAGCCTAAATCGCAGAAATCACTGTCAGAGTCTCTGGACGTCAATTCACTCATCGTTGTTTACGTGAACCACGTGCGGCTGACAGCAAACAGGCAGCTGTCGCTAGTACGTCGCGAGTTGCAGTCTCCCCGTGACGTCAGACCTCTCTTGACACGTCACTGCGAAGCCACCCTCTCGATACCGAAACCGAAATTGCCTTTTTAAGGTAGCGGTATTAAAAATATATTCGATGCATTCCCAAGCGCACCGACACTTTCTTTAGGGTTCTCGACACCCGCGTTTTTATTTAGAGCAGCAACCTCAAAATATTTAAAATTCGTGTCCGTACTCATTTAAACTAACACAATAAATGCACGTCTTCGATCCTTGTAAAAAACTTCCCTGCAGTGTCCTTTGGCTTACCATGTTTCTATGAGAATTAATTGAATAACTACAACCTGTGCAACGTATGTGCTCCTAGTCTTTTTTTTATTACACTGTATAAAATCCCACCTGCACGGTACAATGTGGGGGCAGCACACCGTCACTGAAAAAAAACAACAAAGGAACAAAGCGACAGGTGTGTTAAAATTTGACCTCACTGAGCGATGTATTTAAACTATTGTTGCCTCCCTGGAATGAACCGCGGACATCGAAACCTATGACGTCATAGATGCGCCTTATGTTCAAAAAAGGACGCATAAAATCAAGAGAGAAAAAATGGGAGGGAGAAAATGAAGAACAACGAATGAGCGCCTGAGTCTTTGCGCTTGCAATATCCGCCTCATAAATAAATGTCAGAGCTGGAGCTGCTGCTTCCATATATATACATATACGTCTGTGCAGGGGCGTAGCCAGAAATTTTTTTCGGGGGGGGGGGGGGGGGGGGCACCTCCTTGATTTCGGGGAGGGCACAACCTTGAAATGGCCATTTTTCGCTATGTATGCCATGGCGAAAAAAAATTTCGGGGGGGGGGGGGGGCACGTGCCCGGTGTGCCCCCCCTGGCTACGCCACTGCGTCTGTGTTTGTGTTTTTAAAGGAGGAAGGGGGGGGCTCGTTGCCGCTTGGCTATTATGAGTATTGTTCAGATAAAGGGACACTAACGGGCAAAACGATTTTTCGCGTATTAGTTAAGTACAATTTCACAATCCCGAAAAGACCACTCTTACCGCGACACGACGCTTGGTGAGCGAGAAAACACGCGGAAAGAAAATGCGGGTGGAGACGCCAGCGTGAGATTCCCGCACCAAACACTGTGACGTCATAGATTTTGAAGGCGTCTACTGAGTCCTGCGTAGCTTCTAATCGATCAAAATGAGGTGCATTGTCATCTGTGGGTGCCATAGACCTAGCGTACAAAGTTTCAGAAAATTTCATCGCGCCAATGTCGCGGAAATACGAAAAATACATTTGGAATTTCTGACGTCACGCGCGCAGATATCAGCGCCAAATTTAAATATCAAACTTCAACCTTGATTTTTTCCGCTAATAATGATCTTATGATAGTGAAACATATGACATTAAGAGTTCTCAGAGTGCAGTTTGTCAGTCTAAACCAAGTCATTGTTTCGCTTTAGTGTCCCTTTAAAGGAGGAAGGGGGGCTCGTTGCCGCTTGGCTATTATGAGCATTGTCCAGTTAAGTACGCGTCAGGAAGTGAAAGGAAAGAACAGGACGAAGTAGCGGACTGGATTTTGTAGGAGTCGAACAATGTGTGTAAAGTGTTACAAAGGAATTCACGCTAAGCCTTTCGAGAAGGCCATGACGCAGTTAGAGTGCACAGAGTTCAAGTTCAAGGAAGGGAACGACCATGCCGCGTGCAATTTCATACACTGTGAACAAAGCTGGCAGAATTACTCCTAAAAAGTAATAAAATTATGTTACAAATTACGGGTGCCTGAGAGTAGTCACGCGACATTACTATTACTTGTAAAAAGTAATGTACTTACTTTGAAATTATTTTAACAAAGGTTCATAATTGATGCAAAATTTATGTACGCTATATTTACAGATCATATGCATTGAAATCTGGGAGTTTCAGCACGGGAGGTTCCCACGAACTCTCCATTTAGTGGACTGCGTTTCGGCGGCCGTTGATTGGCCGGACGAAGCAGTACGAGCAGCACGCCCCCCTGTTTCCGGTTCTTCTTCTGCAACCGTCATTTCGAAGTGACCGAGCTTCCAGAACTCCGGACACAAACGAGAGGAACGGAATGCGCTTCAGTGCAGCGGACGTAGACCCCGGATATCCGCTCTTGGCTACGCAAATTTTGGAGGCCCCGCTTTAACAATAACTCTGTGACCACGTTAGCCCTCGAATTAGGTTTAGCGTGGCCTTCCCTTTAACGCACCTGCGCGATTACGTCATGGCTTGCCGCTTTTTTGCAACAACTGATCGCGATCTGATGGCGTCAGGCTGAAGTGGACATGTCCATTAGATGGACAGTCCCAGAATAGCTCACCTGTCTGAAGCTAAATGAGTGAGCTGCTAGCGTTACTTCGTATAACATTCCAGTTTGTTGTTATCGCACTCAGTGCATCGCCCTTGTGGTGAAACTGCCACTTTTAAATACGGAGCACTTGACGGGCCAGGGCTTTCGCCTATCGTAGCTTGGCGTAATGATCAGAGTACCAAAATAAGTCAAAAGGTGGCGCTACAGGTCAAGTCCATAACAAAACAAGTTAAAGATGGCGCTGCAGGTCAAGCCAATACCAAATAAGTCAAAAGAGGGCGCCACAGCGTCACACTGAAGAAGAAGAAGAAATGGTAGAGAGGAAAGACAGGGAGGTTAAACCAGTGCAGGATGACCGGTTTGCTACCCTACACGTGGGAACGGGGTGGGGGGAAGTTGAAAGAGGGAGAGGAAAGAGTGGAAGGAGAAAGAAAGATAGCACAACACAATACAACAAACACATACACACACACACACACACACACGGTTGTGACAGTGACAGTGACACGGCTGACAGTGACAGTGATAATTGAAGCTTATTCCTCCACCTCCTTTCCTGCCATGGAGCACGCTGCATGTTTGCAACGCCAGAGCGCGCTTGCCCGTGAACGCCGGCGTCGCCGAAGAGCTAATTCGTCTGCGCCAGCCAGCGATGCGACAGCGAAACGCCAGTGTCGGGAGCTAGACGCAGATTTATGAAATATGATTTGATAGATTGATTGGAAACATCTATTTGAAAACAAAAGCGAGGTGCAGCCCTTAAGAGGCTCCGCAATGGGTGGAGTCCCTATTCCGGGACCCCATTGCTATCATCCGCTAACTTAGCCCTCCGGACCCAGGCCCTTTGAGCCTGAAGGTCCGAGCAACTGAGCAGTGAAAGAAAGAAGCGGAGGCGAAACGCCAGCTAATTTAAGGTAACCCTCAGCTTCGGAAGACCCTGCAGACTCAAGACGAGAACCAACGAACACACGCAAAGTCACAGATTCGACTCAGACACGCAAGCCAAGCGTCAAAAGAGGCAGGCGAATCGTCAGCTCTGCGCCGTAGTTTTAGGGGCGCAGCTCCTTATATGCCCTCACGAATGACCGTTGTCGTCGAGGCTCGCCGTAGTCCCGAGTCGAAGCGCAGGTGCGAAACATCTGTGCGCAATACCGTCTACAGAGCGTACATAGCGCGCATATGGTTTAAAAAAAGCAAACAAAATAAAAGGCCACAGCACCGTACAAACACCGACATTTAACCACCCATCAATCAATGCGTATAACAGAACAAAATGTTAACAAGAACAAAATAGAAGGCTGTTAACCAGAACAAAATAGACGGCCACGATTCGTGATCCGATGCACACTGCTTCGCCCCGTCATCAGCATTCACTTCGTGGATCTGCAGCCACTTTTGTACAGCTTGCACAGTGTAGATCTGGCGCAAAAGTTCGTCTTCCGCATGCTTTTTTGTATGTACCAACAGGCATAAATCCCCAAACCCTTACGTTTCACACATTCATTTCGGTTGTTATTGTTCCTGATGATAATCAATATGAAATAACGCGTCGGGAACATTTGAGGAGCATTGTACATATAGCAGGTACGCTACGCATCCTGCCGCGCCTGCGGCCGACTTTTCATGCGGTCGCCGGAAGTTTCATTGACGCCAGACATGCGGACGTCGCAACACCGGCGTATCCTGTTTTTACGTCGTCCTTTCACGTGTAGCTCTTATTTCTTGCTTGTTAGTTTCACAATTTCCGTAAAGTATAGAACATGCGGCGTCTGGCGTTTACAGCGTTCGGCCATTACTTTAACTTAATTCATTCAGTACTCAAAATCCTGCAATGTATTCTCGGTCTCTTCTTTTTTTTTTTTTTTTTTTTTTTTTTTTTTTTTTTTTTTTTCCAGCTTGCATTGTGATTTCTTCGGCGAACAAGTCTGTGTAGCTGTACCGCTTTCGCCACACGTGCATCGAAATCTGAATTTCACTCGTGCGCGTCCAACCTTTTTCATTATTAATTTTCATTTCCGATTCTTTTTCGTAAATAAATTTATATTACTTCCACAAATCGCACGAGTGAGCCAGAGGGACGTATCAGCTGTGCTGCAGTGTTCGAGTCATCAGTTGCGGTGCTGCCAGACATCGCTATCTGTATACAGATTCTGCGTTATTAACCCTAACATGGAATTACCTGCGCGCGCGCGCGTGTGTGTGTGTGTGTGTGTGTGTGTGTGTGTGTGTGTGTGTGTGTGTGTGTGTGTGTGTGTGTGTGTGTGTGTGTGTGTGTGTGTGTGTGTGTGTGTGTGTGTGTGTGTGTGTGTGTGTGTGTGTGTGTGTGTGTGTGTGTGTGTTTGTGTGGGGGGGGGGGGTTGGCCCGCACCACCAGGAGGTATAACGGGCTCAAGCTAATTTAACATAAATGAATAGGAAAAATATCCCGAAGTAATTTTTGAAAAAGACCGATTGGTTCAAAAAATATTAAGGGAAAAACCTAATGAGTGTGGTATGTGACTTCAAGCTAGACCGATTAGGTTCCCAGGAAGGAACATATATATCGAAATACATCAGCGGTGTATTTCCCTAAGTGTGTGTGTGAGGGGGGGGGGGGGGCGGGGGGGGGCAAAGTATGAGGCAGACTTTGTCCCCCCCCCCCCCCCTCGTTCTGTTAGATGACTAGTATTTCCTATACTACGCATACATTACCGAAACACTTAAACAATTCATGCACGAAAACACCCCGTAGGTGGTTCACACCTCGG